>QMIH01001645.1:11102-25462 GCA_003987875.1 Clarias batrachus | reverse complement strand
CCAATCTTACCCACTCCAAAATAAAATATGACCAGCTGTCCCACTTTTGCATAACACTTGCCCATTCCTGCAAGCTCCGACATATCCATCCAGSTTCCTTAGCCAGTCTCATCTGCTTCTGCAGAAAATTTGATAAATCCAGGCCTCTCGTTACTACTGCTTGCACAAGCCCATGTTTTTTTGTTCTTGTTTTTTTGTGAAGGACTTGCTTTTATTTCTTATTATGCAAACAAAATCAATCATTTAAATGGCTTTGACCTGGATAAAAGAGTTAAAGACCAAGGGATAAAAGTAAAATATTGATCATCATGTTTATGGTAATATGTTAGTAAATGTGGACTGTCTTTGTCTTGTGAGCACCCATCCCCCCCCCGCCCCCCTTTTTACCTGCATCCCCTGACATGTCACTATTCAGATATAACCCATCAAAAAATATAGAAAAAAGTAAGCAATGGTGAAAAGGAATAAACACAAAGGGTACACAATAAACCTGTCTGAAAAGATACCGAACGCTGAAAAGAACACAAATCCTTGAAACATTTAGAAATGCATTAATCCATGAAGCCAACTTTTTGAGCATTTCAGCCATAACCTCCGTTATCCAAATTATGAATATCTATGTTTTATCAAAGCAARCATGTAATCACAACACATCCCAGTGGTACAAGCTATCACTGGTTAAGAAACCATCATTCGATGCGGTCCTATTGCATGTGGATCCTGTAATTTCCTAATGTAATAAACTAAGCTACATTAGCAAGATTTAAGCAATTTACAGCTTTGACCATGACACTGAATGTCAAACATACATTTGAATACAAAAATAATGAATAGAATGCATCTAAAATGTGATGGCATGAAAGTAATTAAGTTTTGCTTGCAGCATGATGATCATCATGTGTAGTTTGCAATGAAAACAGGTTGTCAGATTATGTACAGCATCTGGCAGATCCACTTATACAGAGGAACTTAAGGTTTTATCTTATTATACTCTGAGGGTTAACGGCCTTGCTCAACATCAGCAACAGTGTACCTTATCCACTGAGCTACACCTGCCCTAGATCAGAAAATAAATAGATCAAAGAAATCTGAAAATAACTCACCTAAAACATATGAATGGACTATAGGACTACAGTTGGCTTGTTATATGGTCTTTCAGCTTTTTTTTTTCCTCACATCCTTGCATCTATTATCTATGCCACGTAGGTTACCGAGGACCAGGACCTTATCCCAAGGAACTTACGGCACAAGGCAGGGTGCCAACCCATTGCAGGGAATAATCACACACACTCACACACTCAACATCATACCCTATAGGCAACTTGGAAACACCAGTCACCCTACATTGCATGTTTTTGGACTGTGGGCCGAAACAGGAGTACCCAAAAGAAACCCACCAAGCAAGGGGAGAACATAGAAACTCTATGCACACAGTTTGATGGTGAGGTTCGAACCTTTGTTCTCAGAACATTTAGAACATTCCTAAATAGATGAAACCATTGTTTTTCTTCACAAACAGTACAAGTATTACAAGGAGCTGGATAAAACAAAGTTTAGTGAGGGAAYGATGATATTTTCTAATAAGAAGTCAGTTCATGTATCATGCAGAGAGTTGGATTGTAATGGACTGCATGTAATAGGAATTATATAATTTGGTAACAAAATCAAATACTGTGCAGCACTGTGGCACAGCGGGTAGCATTGCCACTTCTCAGCTCCAGTGTCCCCAGTTCTACTCTGAGCTCAAATTACTATGTGTGAAGATTCTGTGCGTATAGACAGCAGGTATTAGTAATCATTACACAGCTTCATCATTTCTACCTCTATCAAGAGTGTTCAATTTGTGCACTGCAGTCTAATATGGCTATGCAAAATGAAGCATGTTTGCCATACACTTAGCATTCCAAATGTCTTCTTAAATGTTTTGCTCAGCTTCCAATTAAGATGTAAGCCCAGTAATGTCCGCTTGTGACAAACTTCACCTGTGATCTTTCAACTGTGCCCAGAAATGAAAACTRAAAAATTGTTTGAATCAGAAAAAGTAAGGGTCAAAGTGATGCTTTTAGGACTAAGAAAAAGCAAGGGACAATAAAAACAACACTAAAAAAGTGAAAGTGATAGATAGACATCAGATCAGGTCTCATTAAGATGCTTGCTTGCCAATATTTATTTATTACTTATATTTATTCTTTATTAAATGTATTACAAAAATAAACAAATACTTAAACTATTGTCTTAGTAGTAGACACATTGTGAAACAGTGYTTTTCATTTACACTTTCTATAATATGTATTCATTCATCTGCTATATTGCTTATCCATCTTCTATCCTGCTTATCCAATCCATACAGGGGGCACACAAACAGTTTGGGGAAAACCAATCAAATTAACCTATCGTGCTAGACTAATCTGTGAGTCTGTCGAAGGAAACTGGAGTATGTGGAACAAACCCACAAAGCMCTGGGAGAACAGAAGTTTGTTTGTTTATTTATTTGTTTATTTATCCATGAAGACATTATTTGGCATTTTCKTTTAAACAAATAACTAAAGTATTTCACTACAGGATAAGCTAGGGGCAGCTGTGGAAGGCCCGGGTTTGATTCCCAGCCAATCCCCAAACATCAGCTATCGGACGCAGTGCCATTCCCAAACCCGGATAAAATGGGAGGGTTGTGTCAGGAAGGGCATCTGTGCCAAGTTGTTGTGCAGATCAGATGGTCTGCTGTGCTGACCCCTCACTGGAAGCAGCTGAAAGACTAGCAACAACTTTACTATAGGATAAGATAAGAGAGCAAGGTATGAATTATACTGTAGCAAAGGGAAAATCTGCATCATGTACACAAATTATTCACAATAGCCACAAAGGTTTATGTCTAAGAGAATTAAATATAATCCCTCACATCTAACACTAGCCTACAAATGTAGAGAGGTAAATGTAAGAAGGTAAAGCTGGAGGCTATCATACCTAATGCTAAAAATAAATAAATAAAAATAAAAACATTTTCCTGCTGGAAGGAATCTTACTCTGTTGACACAGCTATTTGTTTGCTCAGAAAAATTGTCAGCCAAGATACTTAAAATAATAGAGAAAAAAATAATATTAGAAATTGTTCACCATGTGGTTACAAAGATTTTGCATATTGGTGTTCAATTTGAACAAATCACACTACAACTTGGCTTATGAATCTTATAATAAAATGATGTTGTGGGCTAAATCCCAGTGTTCTATAGGGTAGAGGGTCACCATGGGCACTGGTTTATGATTTATTATGTACCCATAGTGACCTACTGTAAAGAAGATCTAAGTCACTGATAGCAATTTATTGTGATACATTTTTAGATTATTTATTGCAAAACTATTTACTTTATTTTTAACAGTCAGCTAGGCAATTTGCTAATGATAAAATTAACTTACATTGCATTGGGTATGTTACTCACTCACTCATTGGCTCTACCAATTCATCCTATATATATATATATATATGTGTGTGTGTGTGTGTTTGTATATATATATATATATATATATATATATATATATATAATCAGACATTAAAATTGCAAGTTACTCAGCATTTGAGTAGTCGTTTTTACTCTTACTTGAGTAATATTTAATATTTAATAAGTAAGCATTCAAAGCCCTACTGCACTAGCTTTCCACTATTTGTGATTCAACCCCGGAACCCAGAAAGTTCGTTTAATATTCTAAAGCGGAATGAATGAAAATATGAGGTAAATCTTGTAAGTTTCACTGGACTGTCCACCATCTCTAAGGTTTTATTCTCCACATTTTACCACATAGTACCAGTAAAAAAAAAATTACTGCCCCTGTTAATTACACTCAATGTCGGTCAATAACTCATCAGCTCAATGCTACTTAAGATCTGCCATTTTKGGAAAAATATCTGTTGGCAGAGCGAAGTAAACAAAAAATAAAATCATAATCTGTTGATAATTGATTGGGTTGCATAAAAGCAATATCACACTGGAAGTTCTGTTGTGCTGAACATCAGCATGGCTATGATATCTTTGGTACTCGGACTGTGCCCTCTCTTGTRATATTGCTTAATTACAATCTCAGTTGAACATTTTATAGGGGTGATATTGCTTTTGTGGGATATTAAAAGTACATTATCAATTAGAAATAAATATAAATAAATAAATAAATAAAAGTTAATTTCAGAAACATACAGCATATTAGATCAGGTAAACATAAAAATGGTGTAAAACRTCCTATGCAGTGCATAATGTAGGGTACTGTAAGCAAGATGTTCTTATTTCACAGTCACATAAGCAATTTCTACAACTTTGAGTAAACAATAGACCGCATCAGTTAGCCTTGATGCCATGAAAATGCTCAGAGCACTCAGTTTGTGGAGATRTACAGTATGAAACTTTTCACATGCATGGACTGCACTTTTCACAACATTCTGCATCTATGGAAACGGTTCCGTGTTCACAGTCCAGTGAGAATTTCAATCCTGARGGAGAGTTGTTGACAATCAAAGATCTTCTGCWACAGGCGAAATAAGATTCCCATAATGTTTAAGAAGACCTAGGGACACAGATTGCTGAAATGTGTCAGGCAAAAACATCTCTGACAACAACCAGTCATTCACCACCACACTGTAAATGGACCAAGAAAAAATTGGCCACCACTATATCTTTGGCCATTTGTGCCCCTGATTCTTGAGACATGAAGATCATGCAAATCCATGCCCTCCACCCCATATTTTGGTTGTATATGTTGATAAATGTGGGTTAAGGAATTTGGCTATAGGCTTTTTTTTTTCACCTATTTTCAAGCACCTCAGAAGTATTGGTTGCCATGGTAACATTGTTCTTTCATGAGCTTCCAAGAGGCGTTATTTGGAAATTCTTATACTGTGAAAGGGACATCAWGCAGGYGGCACTCTCTCAGAGCTCCAAGACATCTATTACCTCTCATTCTCTCATTGAGGATGCTAAGTAAGGTGGAAGGTGCCAGAACAGAGAAGAATCTTGAGGCATGTCTTCCTGGTACCCTGAACGATCGTGGGACCAGTCAAGCAGTGGTAGATAATTAGAGGAAGCCTGTTGCAGTGCATGGTGTGACAAATGCCATGAAATCCAATAAGTCGATGAAGGTCTGTTTTTGAATTTATATACTAAAAAATCTAATGGGGAAGTTACAGGAAGCCAGTTGAGGGAGCACAGAAATCGGGTGGTGTGGGTAGTAAACAAACACCTGAAAACYCTGTGCAGATACAAATGGACAGATGCTTCTGGTGTCGTGAAGGAGAAATCACCATGAGCATGACAGATTAACAATGCAAGTAGTTAAATTGGCAAGTAGACCAATAGTGTGATTATAAAGTTGTCCAGGCAGATCATGATACCAAAATAGGGTTGAATTACCTGGGAATGTAGTCCAGTTTATATGTGCTAGAACATTTCCGCTGATGAGCTGCAATCCATTTTGAGATGAAGGAGATGATGAGTTCAGTGTCATCCACATACTAATAGTGTGACAAACCATGTGAGACTATAACCACCCCAAGAGATCATGTATAAAAGGAGAACAAAAGAGGTGAAAGTACTGAACCTTGAGCAAAGAGGGTGTATGCAGCAGCTTTAGATTCCCTCCATAGTAGCTAATATAACTGACCTTCCAGGTAGAAARCAAACCATCGCTATTCTGTGACTCAAATACCAAGGATGACCAAGAGAGTCTTGTTTCATCAATCAATAATCATTTTGTGTAGGACATCATTTTGTAAGTCTCATTCAGTGCACTAAAGATGGGCTGTACTTTTGTACAAAGGGTAGTTTGTGACCTTTGAGTTATCCACCAGATAAACTAGGGCCAATATCTATCAAACAACTCTTTTCTATTGCATTTGAGATGACTTCATTGTAGACAGAAGGATCATATTTCCAAACTATGTGCTGATGTGGCACAGGACTGTAGCCAATTGCAAGAAGAATCCCACAGAAGGTCAACAACTCACCTGTCTTTTAAAAAAAAAAAAAAAAGGAAAAAAACTTGTTCCTATTCTGTTTCTAATGTGGAAGCTGTGGGATATTTGGCATGCGGTGGACAGTTTGCTTCAACGACTGTTGCAGGGGTGTTTGTGTTGATGGGAGGGGGGGTGATTTAGAGAACATGCTTCTCATAAACATCTGCCTCGTCCTCCAGATAATTCACCTCTGCATTATCATTCAGTAGTCTAACTGGCAAATGACCCATTTCAGCCATTTCCTTCTGATAGCATCAATCTCAGGTGCCTCATTTTCAAGCATTGGAATGACAGTGATTTTGCATGCAGAACKTCRKAGGCCATGTAAGTCTAGAAGGTYCAGAAATTCCAAAAATAAAAKGATAACTTGGAATAATAGCCAAAACCTGCATTTACTGTACAGTTGAAACACTGTACTATATGTGTTGCACTACCAGCCACAATTCTAAAGATTAAAACAAACTGAAACGCCTATGAGCAAAATATACATGCAGGATTATAATTAAATATATATATATTATTAATAAACCCTTTTAAAAATATATGTACAAAATTTTATACTTCTATCTTTTTTTTTTATAGACGAATTCTGCGAATGGTGCAAGCAGAAAGTAACCTGATCTGGTCATTTGACCGTTCACAATAGTTATATATATTTTAATCAAGGCAGTCTATTTAAAGTTTTAGAGATTCTAGAAATTTGAGAAAGAAAAAATAAACACAATTGTGACCGTTGAGACTAATCCACCATCAACACAATCAGTAAATATCTTTCATTTATTCTGTAACTTCATTAAAACATTACAAGATTATGCTGTGCACATGTAGTAGGAAAAAACAAAACAATTAGAGCAGAAGCAATCCAAAAATAATCATATAATGTAACAATAATGTCTCAAATGTTTCTCAATTAAATGATGCCGGCAAGATTTAATAATTCAGCCACTGCGAATTACACATTACAATCATTTCAAACGTCTGTTGAAGAAAACAGGCTGATGAGTAACACCCATGTAAAAAGAATTTGCCAATTTCATTGTTGATATACGGTTCCTCACTTCTGTTTATGGATCTATTATCACATTACTCATTGAGACACTAAAATCCTCTATAATATTAGCTTTACTTTCTCTTCCAATAAAGATTCATGGGTTATCTGTGCACTCAATGTGTTTTACATGCAAATGGTACAGTATCTGAATGCAGGTCATGGATTTCAAGTGGTAATTTACAGATGGGTAACAGGGGGAAAAAATCAAACTAGCCCTGTTCATGTTGTGGGAGGCAGTTCGCTGGCATGGTTTAGGTCTAGTTGTCAGTGCAAATCAATACACTGTTATTCTGACTGATCACCTTTTCCCAGGCCTGCCAACCATTCTTGCCAAGCATTTTGCGTAGGAACACTGACTGTCTTATAGTGTCAGAGTGCACTAGTGGGAAATATCACTCAAAAGTACCTTTTTCTCCAGTAAATGAAAAAGATGAACCAATCAATATTTTAAAATGGAATGACTGCCATTTGCACTCATTTTGTACCATCTTAATTAATCTAACTGCAGGAAGCCCCACCCTCCTACTTATGTTACATTATTAATATGACCGTTGTTTTCTTTTACGTTCTGTTTTAAGTTTATTCATTTGAATTCATTATGCAACAGTTAGTTCTTACCAAGTAATCTGATTGGACAAGAACCATTCCACGAGTGACGATAGACGGGAATAACCTTGGATGTTTAGCTATATGTATTGTTCTAAGTCCCACGTGTTCAGACAGTTAACTAAGTGTCAGTCACAGTACGCGTGAAATTTTGAGGAGTGAGCAGCTTCCTGCCAAAATTTCAAAACCAAACATAGAAGCACCTTCAGAAATAAAACACATCTGTTAACATTGTCATCTTAAACAACATTTTGTTTTCTTAATGATTGCTTCCAAGTAATTCTAAATTGCCTCTGTGTTGTTTTATTTTATGCCTAAGGTGAGCTACAGTGGTAATTAGTCCTGCCACAGTTTTATTTTGTCGTGTGGCGAAGAATGTGGTTATTGTTGCAATAAATTCTGGTTTGCTTTTAATCAATCCAAAGTGTGCCTAGTGATTTTTGTTTTGAAAGGTGTTGGGTTTTAACTCAATTGTTGAGCATCCACCTAGAGGTCTGAATCCCAGGCTGAATCCCAAATCCATCTCTAACCCCTAATCAATGTATTATTTAGTGCAATTGATTGTGCATCATAGCATGCTATTTTTCACTATTTGGGTTTTCGGCATGGAACCCAGAAGTTAACGTAGTTGATATTACAAAGAAAATTACATATAAAGAGAAATTTGAGACAGGACTGTCCACCATGTCCATGGTTTATGCTCCTCATCTTTTGACTACATAGTATCAGTAAGAAAAACTATTTCCACCCTTTTTAATTAAACTAACTGTCATTGTCATAAACAATCAGTCATCAGCTCTGACATAATCTGTTTGAGTTGYGTTTCTGGAACTGTTGTATAAAAGCAATATCACATCAGAGGTCATGTTGTTGTGCTAAATATCAGCACAGCTGTGATGCCTATGATCACAGAACAACCTCGAGTGTGATATTGTTTAAATAAAACATTGTATGTTTGACCTTGCTAAAATTAGACAAGTACTATATAATGTATATACAGTGATCAGTCATTACATTAAAGTTACTGAGACATGCTTGAATAACTGCCCTTTCTGGATATAGTAGCATCAGTGAAGAGCTTCAGTGAAGAAGTTAATGTTGGCTTTGATAAGTTGTCAGAACACAGTGCATTGCAACTTGTTACAAAATTTCYCCCACTTTGTAACCTAAAATAATAGAGGTTAAAATTCATTCAATATCTGTTTTAACTGGCAAGTTGTATGCAGGGTATATGTTAACCATCAGGTATTAAAGAGAGTGGTATTTAGGATTATTAACTGCTTTGCGTAAATATATACACAAACTACAGGTTTACTTGTGAGTTACATGTGAAATTTCTTGTTATTTCYTTGGCTGCTCCAACAAAGGGAGTCACAGCAATCTGGCATGAAGGTACCTTTACCTAGTGGCTTGGGTCAGCCTACAGTACCTACMACTGAGTCTCTCTTTTGTGAACATACTGCAGCATAAATGTACTTTGAGAGAATATCTTTTTGGAAAACAGTGTTTGTACCTCTGGTACACTACCAGAGACTTGTATTATTACTATTACAATTACTTAAACAATTTATGTTGTTATTTACCTAAAATAATTTTGAATATTAAAAAAAAACATTAAACGTTAGATATTTTCTACAAATTAAGATGTAAAATTAGCATTCTGAAACCTGAAMTTGAGCTCTGGTGCTTGGAGATTTCTCACTGACACTACATATTTCCATCTCAATTCTTTATTCCCTTTAACTCCATTTTCCGCCTAGTACAGAATTAAAGGGTAAACAGGACAAATCGATGATGTTTTATTTCCCTTGTCCCAAGTGGGTCACCCTGGAGTATTGGGATAAACAACCTTTAATTAGAATGTAACCTATGGTGAGCCTGACCTGAAATAAAAGACCTCACATTTAATTGAGAAGAGATGCACGGTTTTAATTGGGTGAGGTAACAGATTTTGTCACCTGCTGTCTCCTCAAGCTAACAGATTTGAAACCATCATTAACTATCTTCATTATCCATGGGCTTGTGCCAGGAATTGATCATGATTGATCAGCAGTTGGCACTTGTGCCAGAGACTGGAATTCAATAGGGTCTCTGAGATTAAATCAATTAAGTGTGAGTAAAAGTCAGACAAGGAGGCTTGAGTCGAAAACGACAAGCAAAGAAACTCTGCTAATGACCCGGAGGCAAGGTAGGAGGCTCATTATTAGTGATATGCTGTGGCGGTATTCTTTAGATTACAAGTACAGCAGCAAAACAAACATCAACTTGTCAGACTTACAAGGCATCCTTGTGAAGACATAAGAAAGTCCCCAGTCAGGACTAGCTTCACTCTAGAAATGGATGTTGAGCCAAGGCACACTGTTAAACAGCAGGATCAGGTAGCTAAGGCTCAATGATTGTTAATTTGAGGATCTGAGGATTCAGATTCGAGCCCTCACACTATACTAACCAGCCACTGCATGCCGGTCCCAAGCCTGGAGAGAAAAAAGGGAGGGTTGCATCAGGAAGACCATCCAGCGTAAAAACCTGTGCCAAGTTATGTGCAGATTGAATGGATCCTTGTGGTGACCCCTTGATGGGAGCAGGCAAAAGAAAGTAGGTCAGTGATTCTCAAACCATTCTATGAGGATGGCTTGTGATCTGTGACACAATAGGACTCTATGGGATGTTTCTAAAAAACATGTTCTAAATATTTATAAGTGCCATTTTTTATAAAAATTTTCAAAACGAAAATATTTCAAAAGGGTGCCTACATTACCTAAACCCCACTGTGTGTATCATACTGTGTTTGCCACCTAAAATTCCACTTCCCAGCTCGAAACTGTTACTGCACTAGTGTGAGCAAACCAGCAGACACGGCAAATGGGACATTTCAGGAATATAACTTTCGACTTAAAATATGAAACATAAATTTAGATGAAAAAAATTGGAGGCGATTTTGACCAGAAGCTCATTTAACACCAATTTACAAAACAATGTGAGCTACAGTAGCTAGCCTGCTAGTCTGCTAGCCTACATGCTGTAACAGAGCAAAAATAAACATTTGGCCGAATTGTGCCCGAAATGTTAGTTACTCGAGATGAMTTTATTGTTCACAGAAATCCCAATGCTCTCSGTGAACAGTCCCACCATCTGTGTTAGTATCCGAATTTTCCAGGATGCTCACTTTGAGACCTGGAATTCTTAGTGYGTTGCTGCTGCCACTGCCAGCATCATGGACAAATAAAGAACAGAAAGCTGCAYAGTGTGTGGGTGTAGATTTGTGCACGTTATTTATGCTCACACAACCGCACTGTGAAGACCTTGGAGCAGCATTATAAACTAAGCTTTTAAGTTTCCATCTGGTTAAAACTATTTTTAATGCACGCTCTAACTCACAATAAGTTTAAAAACTGTTCACTTTAAGGTTTCAGTGGGTTGGTAAACAAAAAAGGACATGTGATGGACGCGTGAACGGACTGGTGTTGGCAAGATAACAACCTCATCATGGTCATTTTATAAATAGTGTTTAAGATGCGGTGAGGAAAAGTTATGGTTTAATCGCAGATGACTGTTAGGAATTAACCATTAACATTACTCTTCCTTGGCAGCTGGCTTTTAATTATGAAGGCAAAAAAAATTATTTAACTATATGAACTATATGAACTATTGATGGGCTGATCATSAATTATAGTTGATGATCTGTCGATTTTAAGTGCCTTTCAAGCAATCAGTTATGAAAAGCATGCAGAAAGTCAAAGGAATGCACATGTGTATAATGACAATAACTGAGCAAATACTAGCTAGCCTACAATGACAATGTAGTTCTACTTTGACAGCTGGGTCTTGTTTGTAACGGTAATATATTCTGCAATAGATGCTTATGCGAGTAATCCTAGTTGATGTACRTGTGTGTAATGTACTCTGGGTGTTCTAATAGTAAATAGTGGAAGGATTGATTTTCAGGAAACACAACAAATGCAAGAAGCATTGTACTGTAAGGTTAAACTGCTCATTAACTAAGCATCGACTGTTTTATTCAAACCAACGATCGATTATGAAATCGTAACTGACTTTCATCACTAGTATAAGCCTACAGTCATCTATTATGTGATTTGCATTGATTATGAATAAACTAAATATCACAGTCAACACCAAACAACTGCATCCATTTTTATTAATGATTCGTTGCAGCACAAGACTTATATACAAAGCAAGTAAAATATTAACTTKCAACAAATTCAAAAGTTTGTTTTACTGAAAGTTTTTTTGTACATTTTATTTTGCCTCATTTATCAAACTGAATATAAATGAATTCTGTTTGTAAATCATTTCCAAGATCATTTACTCGAGTAAATCATTGCTTGGGAAACACTTAGCTTACTACAAGCATAATACAGGTTTTCAAGTCAATTGGGGACTTTTGATTGTGCAGAATAACAAAAACACAGTTACGTATGAGAGTAAAAACTAAATTCATTTCACCTAATAATCAAACTGCCTTCTTTCTGTCTGAATTGCTGGCCTCAGAGGAGCTTCTTTAATGACCCAAATATGTGGAAAGGGCTAGGAGCAATAATAATAATAATAATAATAATAATAATAATAATAATAATAATAATAATAATGGAGTTTGCATGTTCACCCACATGCATGGTGAGTTTTCTCCAGGTACTATGGTTACTTCCCAAAGACATGCAGATTAGGCTAACTGGCGTTCCCATATTGAACGTATTGTGAGTGAGAGGATATATGGCCTTTGTCAAGAAGGTTTGACGCATGCCAATTTATTAATTTATTCAATGAATAGATCATAACCTTATATACCTGCATATGTACAGATATAAATAAAATATATTATTGTTTTATTAATCTCAATTATATGCTGGAAATTTTAATATGTTTTGTGAAAGTTACTAATTTTATGTTAATGATTTGCATAAATTAGCCATTTAATTAGGACAAACGAAATATGTTCTCTAAAAGGAAGAGTGTCTATAATAGCTGACTTGCTGCAATGGCTGAACTGCATTACTGGCACTTTAGCACCATGCTTAGGGGGGAGTGCTTTCATTGTTAAGTTTTTCTCTCTCTCTCTCTCTCTCTCTCTCTCTCTGTGAGTTTCAATGTTGTCACAATGCGTAAATTAGGTATGCCATGAATGATTAGTTTTTATCCATATGTGCATACTTTTTTCAAAGAGAGATTTCTTTTATTTTATTTAGATTGCCCTGCAAAAATACAACTTTGCTACATTGATTAGATTATGATAAATGAATCTGTTTCTGGACCACAGCTTTCTTAGTGGCTTGCAGTAATGAAGTACAAGGCACCAGGAGACCCTATCAGACTGCTGTCCATGAACACAGGGTACACTTTATATTGAATTAGCATGGTTGCAAATTAAGCAATAAGCAGGTAATCAAAGGTGTTTGGCTCTGGAAATAACCCCTGCCACAGTAATGGATATACTATAACGGCATCAGTGGCAAAAGCAGATTTTAAAGACTTTCAAGCTGATTTAACCAGAACAACAGCATTTAGTAGGTAATGAAGATTGCCCAAAAATCATTAATTTAATTGTTGAAATAAATGATAAACATCTAAAGTGAATCTACAATCGACTATAAAAGAATTACCATGAATAATTATAATAATAAGATGTTTAGAGGTTATCACTCACACCTCCAGGGCTGGGGTAAAGATCTTGGTTGTGTATGTGGGGATTTCACAGTTCAAAATACATGCAGTGTAACTTGATGAGTAATGTATACGTGTGTGTGTGTGCGCCCTAGCAAGGGGTTGGTCCCCTACCCTGCCTTGTGCCCTGGTTACTCCACACATGATGAGTAGAATAGTTAAAGGGTGGATGAATGTTACTAATAAATAATTTGCAGTATAATAATTGCTATTAGAAAATGGATTCCAAAATTGTCATCCTTTCATAGAGAACTCATTAAAATATTTGGAAATATTTGAAAATTCTAAGTTTCAAGACTTTTTCCAAGACCATTTTTATTTTCATGATAATTAATTAATTGATTAATTATATACAGTAGGTAAAAAGGCTATATACATATATACACATAATACTCAGACTTGTAAGTTATGTAATGTGGTTCTTTGCCCAATTAAAGGATATATACACTGCCTGGCCAAAAAAATAAAGTGACCATTTTAGAACRGTCAAATTAATGGACTTAATCAAGCAAAGAAAACATCTAATCAGAGGTGGAAAGAGTACAAAAATTTTGTACTCAAGTGAAAGTACTGTAACTTCAATGAAATCTACTGAAGTACAAGTAATGTTACCATTATAAAAATCTACTCATGTAAAAGTAAAAAGTAGCTCATAAAGAATTTACTCAGAGTAAACGTTACTAAGTAACTTTTTTTTTTTTTTTAACAGCGGGGTTGGGATGAGGCATTCTAGCGTAGTTCAAAAAAGATGAGCAGATATGAATCTCAAACTAGTTGTTTTTAACTGAAGGAACACCTTTGCATAATAAAGCTGTTGTCTTTCTTGTGCTTGAAAATCAAAGTGGACACTTAAATATGGCGTTATGTCCCAGTCTAGTGTCGGGTCGTACAGCAAAAGAATGGTTCAGAGTTTTATTTTAAACTGTATGGAAATGGTGCGATATGGCAGAAAGAACTAGATCCAGTCATTAACTCATGAAATAATGAGGTTTGTATTGCTTTACAAAAATACACACACACACACACACA
>QMIH01001644.1:114001-118543 GCA_003987875.1 Clarias batrachus | reverse complement strand
CAAACCCAATCCTCTAAACACAACCCCAAACCCAATCCTCTAAACACAACCCCAAACCCAATCCTCTAAACACTACCCCCAAACCCAATCCTTAAACACTAGCCTCAAACCCAATCCTTAAAAACTACCCCCAACCCAAACCTTAAAAACTACCCCCCAACCCAATCCTTAAAAACTACCCCCCAACCCAAACCTTAAACACTACCCCCAAACCCAATCCTCTAAAACACTAACCCCAAACCCAATCCTTAAACACTACCCCCAAACCCAATCCTCTAAACACTACCCCCAAACCCAATCCTCTAAACACTACCCCCAAACCCAATCCTTAAAAACTACCCCCCAACCCAATCCTTAAACACTACCCCCAAACCCAATCTCTAAGCCCTAATCCCGAAAACCAAGCTTTACATACGTACTGTATACTTAACCCTAATCCCAAACTCTAACTTTACATCTAACTCTATATCTGTAAATGCTAACTTCACATATATCCCTAATTTTAAAGTTACACCTAAGCCAAATCCCTAAACCCTAAAATTTTGCCAAACGCTGATCCCTAATCCTATTGTCTCAAATCAAACCCTGATCACTCAATGTTAATCTAAAAGTTAGAGTGAGATAATTGTGTGTTAAAGTATTAAAATGCTTTAACAAATGTAACAAAATTATTATTATTATTATTATTATTATTATTATTATTATTATTATTGTTATTATTATTGTTGTGGTTGTTGTTGTTATTGTTGTTTGTTGTTAGTGTGTTGTGTGTCGCAGCTGCTGTGTGATGAATCTTTAAAGTCGGATTTATTTGCAGCTGCGTATCGTAACGAGGTCACAGAACACAAAACATCCTGTTTTTCTTTTTTCTCGATGTCTCTTTTTCTCTCGTTCGTATTTTGCATGGTAGTACATAAAAAATTACACACACACACACACACACACACACACAGAGAGCTTTATTTAGCAGCTGGACTTTCGTCTCAGTCATCATTTCACTGAAGCTGAACAGCTGATGCAGACAATGCACACACACACACACACACACACACATAACATCCAGAGCTGATGCAGTGATGTTTCACTTCATCAGCATCAAGGGCAATAACCTCAAGCCACCTCTCCATCTGCACTACTTAGTGCATTTCTGCTGTCCTTATGACATCACAGCAGAGACACAGTGCTATGAGCCCTATTGCATAATCCCTAATCCCTAAAATGTAATCCTTTCACCCTGCTCCTTAAATCCTTTCCCCTAATTCATAAATCCTAAAATTTCCAAATTCTCACTACTCCCTAAACCCTAATCCCTAAATTATATTCCCTAAATCCTAATACCCTGTTTATAATCCATTATTCCTAAAACAAGACAAGACAGAGGGCAATAATGTGAGAGAGACAGAAAGACAAAGAGAGAGAGAGACAGAGGAATATAGAGACGTACAGACAAAGAGAGAGAGAGAGAGAGAGAGAGAGAGAGAGAGAGAGAGAGATCTCATCCTCTACTGAGCGCTTTAATTAGGAATCCCTGCTGCGTCTTAACGAGGAGACTAACGAGGACAGAGCTGACACCACGGTCCACTACTAACTGGACACACATTACACGCACTACACACACTATACACACACACACACACACACACACACACACACACCACAGTGCAGCAGGGGGCAGAACAGATTGTCAGTGTGGCAGGTTTAATTACACACTCATACAGGAAGTGACGAAAGCGCAGCTTTATAGTAGCGAGTTTGTTTGTCTTTATGACTCATTAATTACTCTGATTATTAAAATAAAGTCTCATGCGGCTAATTTCATTTTCATCACTCAGCAAGGTGTGTGTGTGTGTGTGTGTGTGTGTGTGTTTTCCTTATGGCCAGTCTCATCTGTCCCTGTATAAAAAAAACCCTCATTAAATTGTTATTTAAACTACCTCTGGTGTTTAATATGAACGTCCAACACACACACACACACACACACACACACACACACACACACACACACACACACACATACATGCAACACTATGTCCTCATGTTCAGACATTAGCATCACCATTAGCACCACAGGTTCAGGTGTGTTCTGATTTCTAATGAGAATATAAACTTACAGAAAAGCGCATTTTGCTTCAAAATGTGTATTAATAAAAGTAATTAAAACATCTACTTGTTTCTTTAATTGTTTCTACTTCAGTATAATAAAAAAGATTATGTGACACCAAATATCTATTTAGAACACCTGCCGTGTGGAGTGATACATATAGCTACAGATCCCAGTGCTGTTACTGTCTATTAGTATCACTCATCCAGTAAGATTACACTCAGAATGATCTATTGTATAATCATTAAACAGAAAATAACACAATGACACTTAATAAATTAGTCTGTAACTCAGAGACCTTATCAGAAAACCATGCTTTACTTTTACTGCCATGTTCCTCTATTTAATTTAATGGTTGTGGCTCTTGAATGTTATTGCCTAGGCTTTTTTTTTGTATTTGAAAAAGTAAAGAGAGAGAGAGAAAGAGAAACCAAAAAGCTAAAAGAAGCAACTAAGAAACAAGTTCTTATGACTAACACTTTCATGTGTGACTGTATGTAACTATATGTTGGTTGTCATGGCAACCCTACTGATAAACTGCATAAATGTGATCATGCGATGTGTTTGTTTGTTTGTTTGTTTGTTTGTTTGTTTGTTTGTTTGTTTGTTTGTTGTGGGTGGGGCTGTCCTTGATGGTATAAAGTTAACCGCTCTGTATCAGGAACTCCTTCATAGAAATTGAAAGTTTGCAACATGAAAATTTCTTGAGTTGTGTTTAATCACACATCCTGTACTCTGGACCGTAGGAGGAAACTGGAGAACCTGGAGAAAACCCAGAAAGTACAAGGAGAACAGGCCACACACACACACACACACACACACACACACACACACACACACACAGACCGAACCCCCAACCTCTATTTAAATGGTATTTCCTTTTATTTCTTAATTAGAGTTAGTGAGTGAGGAATTTGCAGGTAAACCCGATTAATGAGAATAAATGTGAATAATAATGCAAGGTCTGTATTTTTCCGTAGCGATTATTAAAGCCCGCACATTTTCCACCCACTCGCTCAGTTTTTTAAATAAATCAGCGTCTGTCAGTTTGAACAGTGAGAGAAAAGTGTCCTCTTGCTTCATTTCTCCTCCTGAATGGACTTCCTGGAGCTCGCCGCAGACTGGCAGAGTCTTAATTTAAGTTAAAACTCCTTCCCTGAACTCTTTCGTTAGCGCCTGACAGGCAGAAACGCACACCGCTGTCATTTCCCTGACATTCGTGACACAGAGCCAATTTCTCGCCCCTCCAAATCTCTCAAATCTGAAATAGATGAGACAGGAAGTGCGGTTACACACAGTCGACATGACCGTCTCCATCTTCTTCTCCATCTGCTCCTTCTTCCTCACTGCTCTCAATTAAAGCTCCGACTGGAGTTCACACGAGAGCAGGTGCAACACCACGCGTCAAGTTCAATCCTGAGGTGAATAAAACAAACTGCAAACTCCCGCAAACAACACGTCATTATTCTAACCCTTAGTAATTCTGGATATGAATTACACCCGGCTTATGATGTCACAAATTAAACTTCATGACCTTCGAAATACAAAGACTGGGAAAACTGGAAACAAAGCAAAACCAGACACAGGAACCTGATCGAGCCTGGAAACTGAGGACTGTGCGAGGAGGACACTGGAAATACAAATCCCCGGAAATCTAAAACTGTGAGAACAAACGAGTGTGAGACACAGGACACCAGGGTAGAGAAGGACACGGAAAATAAAAAATGAGGGAAAAAGCAGAGGGAACGTCATGTCCGGGGTAAAACCTGTCAATCATTACAAGATAACTAAAATTTATCAGGTGCAAAACTGGCAGGCTAGGCTAGTCAGCTAGCTATCTCATACTAGCAATGATAAGATGGTGGCTGTCAATGAATGCTGTTCAATATGGTCAAAAGTATGTGTACCCCTGACCATCACACATGTCAGTCCCTGTTGTACGTTCCAGATTTGTTCCCCTGTGTTTGCTTTAATAACACACCCCACTCTTCTCTGAAGGCTTAGTAATGAGCTCGGGCGCTGATGTCAGGATGACGAGGAGGCTCCAGTGCCAGTTCATCCCAAAGCTGCTGGTTCAGTGAGGTTGAGCTCAGTCAGGGCTCTGTGGAGGACACGCGACTTCTTCTGATCGCACAGGGGCGTGGCCACGCTGGATGGGGGTTTGCTTCATTCCTTTAGTTCCAGTGACGAGGAGCTAATGCTACAGGACACACAGAGACGCTCTGTGTGATTTAGACTTCATGTAAGAGTGTGAGAAAGAAGCACATGACGTGAACCTCGTAATGGTCAGAGCCGCTCATGACATCATTCCGTTCATTCAAATGACAGATTTAGTTGACAATATTTGAAAAGCGAGTTCGCTCCTTAATGCTGGTGAAACAATTAATTTTTTTTTTGAGAAAAAATGAGGTGTGCAGAAGATTGAGATGGATTTCAGAAAT
>QMIH01001644.1:106501-111501 GCA_003987875.1 Clarias batrachus | reverse complement strand
TCTCGCTAAAATCTGACATCTATTCCATTTAAAGATCACTCCATCACTCGCTCCGTCGCTCCGGGACCCGGAGACACTAATGACTCCCGTCTGCCATGCGCTAAAAAGAGAGGTAGAAAAAAATAAGGGGAAAAAAATCCTGACAGTGTTGGCGTGCGTGCATGTGTGTGCGTGTGTGTGTGTGTGTGTGTGTGTGTGTGTGTGTGTGAGTGATGGGTCATTTTTATAATTCATCTCAGCTCTTTAAGTGCTTAACATCGGCCCCTTTTCCCGTCATTGTGTTTGAGATTAGCTTTACTCATCCCCAAAGGCAAATTTAATTGCTTCACACTAAAAAAGCAGCAAAGAACCAGAGAAGGTCCTTCAGAGCGATGAACCACATACAAGAACCACTTTTAATTGTTGAATCTTTAACCCTGTTTTTGCTTGAAAGAGCTAAATCAATGTTAGACATTTTATCTTTTTGATGGGAAAAATATTATTATTACTTACATGTTATAAGCAATAAGTAAAATAAAATGCATCTGTAAATGTACATAGACAAATCGAATCTATTTACACCATATTCTATAAATTATACATAGTTACAACTGTGTTAAAGTTTTAATATTCCTAAACATTCTATAGAACCTAATATAAACAAATTGGCTACAAAGAGAGATCAATCCGTTTGAGCAGTTTTGAGGTGGGGATAAGCAGTGTGTTCTTTTTAATGTATTTGAGTCATAAAGCTGTTAAAATGAACAAATGTGTGTTGTTATTTTAAAATAATGTATTATTATTATTAGTAGTAGTAGTAGTAGTAGGTTGTTATATCATAAAATTGATATAGTTTTATATAGTCAATTACAAGGGTGGGTCAAAAATGATCCACACCCTGGTAAAAGCATGCTCCTTTTAGTCCTGATCTCACTCCATCAGACTTTCACCTGTTTGGTCCCCTGAAAGCAGCCCTACAAGGACAAAGACTTATTTCTGATAATAAAGGACAAATTG
Source organism: Clarias batrachus (assembly GCA_003987875.1). Taxonomy (NCBI): domain Eukaryota; kingdom Metazoa; phylum Chordata; class Actinopteri; order Siluriformes; family Clariidae; genus Clarias; species Clarias batrachus. The sequence goes on along the minus strand of QMIH01001644.1, from coordinate 110,505 downwards.
GTGATGCATATTGTCAAATGTATTGAAAAGCAAGGAGATTATGCCAAAAAATCACATATGTGTCTTTTCTAAAAGTTCATTATTTGTGAATAATTTTTGACTCACCCTCATAATTAATAAATTGTTTTTGTTGTTTGATTTTTGTTAACATGAAGAAAAAAAAATACAGTAAAATCATCCTGATTTAAAGCTAACATGATGAAGTCTGCTTATTGACTCATATTATTAAACCCAAGCCTAGCACTAGCCTGAGACACCAGGTGAGAATTGACGTGGGTCGAGAATGTTCTTCCAGTGGTGTAGAGTAGGGTTCCGGCAGGTCCAGTACCAGTCACAAGTTTGGACTCACCTTTCCTGTTTAGTGATTTATTTTCTACATTCTAGAACAATAATGGTGATTTCAAAAGTACCATATTCGGCATTAGGTAATGAAGTAACAACATCGCTAACCTTCAGTTGTTATTTAAGGACATGAAGGTCAGCTGAAGGTCGGCTGTTCTGTAACGGTTCCTGTAAGAACAGTATTGTGTCGAGTGTGTTTGTAAACCCCATCGCGCTCCATGATGAAACTGTCTCTCATGAAGACCAAAACTTCCTGCTGCAGAGGAGAAGTTCATTTAGAGTCACCAGCCTCAGAAATCACCAATTAACCTCAAGCAGCACCTCAGATTAGAGCCGTTATGAAGCTTTACAGAGCAGAAGGAGCAGATATACATCTCAATATCAACTGTTCAGAGGAGATGATTGTGTGTTTTATATCAACGCCTTCAGTGTTGTGTTACAGTGTAGAGAGAAATAAACATCAGGAACCAGCATGGAATTAGAAGGGGTGTACAAACTTAAACCTATGTGTTTTTCAGTCAGTACTGTACACACCCACCATCCAGATACACTAATTCGATCTACTACTACTACTAGTGTGAAAAAGAACATTGCGTCTCGCAACTCCATGAGTGCACGTGTGTTTCTCAAAACCTGCAACAGAAGAAAGTCTGAAGATTTTGTTCAGTTTTTAAGTTTAGTTTTGAGAGTTCAGAGGCGGGGACGGTGGCACACATCTCTGCTTCTTTGATTGGTTACTATGAATGCCCACAGGCTCCTCCTCCTGACCCCTTCCCACAGGCTCCTCCTCCTGACCCCTGACTACAGGCTCCTCCCCTTGATCTCATGTGTGAATCATCAACCAGACACAGAAGCTGATGATAACTCATGCCAGAGCAAATAACTTTTATACCTTTGTCTTTCAAATATCCAGTTTTATTATTGTATAAAGCTATAAACAGTGTGGTTTATTACATGCAAACAACAATACTGTATCCATTGTGACACACACACACACACACACACACACACAACAACATATCATCAGGAATAACCCCTGGAGGGCGTTTCCTGCCCTTGGACTATTACTGTGTATATGGACTTTATTTCCCAGCATGCACCTACCTGTATGTCATGGGTTGTGAAGAGCACCATCTGTAGCTTGTTTAGGGTAGTTTAATAAATAGCCCAAGCATCACTCAATGAAATGTCTTGCATCTGGTTCATTATCTCTTTTGTTCTGGTTTGCCCTCATTGTGTTGTATTGTTGTTTTGGACTATTTGGATGAAAGCTTCCAGTTTTGTTTGTTTGTGTCTATTGATCTTTAAAGATCTCAACATCTGCACTTATGCCTATCCCTAAAGCCTGACACAAATTAAATTAACAGGGAAAATGAAAAACCAAAACAAAAGTTAGTTTTCAGGACAAACAACCTCACAGTGCTACATGAGTTCTAGCAGCAGCTCAGGTAAGCACAGCCCCAGTACTGGCCCAATCTAATGTGAACTAAATATGCATGAGGAGTCTTACTCACTGTTTATCACAACGGGCATTCTTCCCGGTTTATAGATGGGGCACTTAATAATAATAATAATAATAATAATAATAATAATAATAATCAGTACGCCCCGGGATGTTGTGCTTATGAACAGGCAACACAAAGCAACAAATAATTTTTGTTTATGTGAAAAATAAAATTGTAATTTTTTTAATGTGACAGTAACCTGGATAAGGGCAGCATGGTGGTGTAGTGGTTAGCCATGGTCCCCATGCACCTCGAGGGTCCAGGTTCGATTCCCGTCTCTGTGTGCATGGAGTTTGCATGTTCTTCCCGTGCTTGGTGGGTTTCCTTCCACTGTCCAAAGACATGTAGGTTAGGTTAATTGGCGTTCCCAAATTGGCCGTAGTGTGTGAATGAGTGTGTGAGTGTGGGAAAAAGTTGTGTGCCCTGCGATGGATTGGCACCCTGTGCAGGGTGTACCCCGCCTTGTGCCCTAAGTCTCCTGGTATAGGCTCCAGGCCCCCCGTGACCCTGAATACAGGATTAAGCGGTATAGATGATGAGTGAGTGAGTGAGTGAGTATCTGGATAGACACACTGCCATTAAACACACTATTTAAACACCTTAAACATCTTAAAACATAACCCTCAGCAGCAGGAGATCATCACTAGCAGCACAACACAACAACCAACCGCCAGGGGTTTCACTGAGATGAGGATGTAACAGCACAAACTCATGAATGACTTAATAAACCAAAACACAAAACTTTGAGTACATTCTAGGAACTAAACTGTTAGCATGACCACGTAGCATAACGAAGAGATAACGTATGCATTAAGCTTGGCATAGGTATTGTGATTGGACATGACAGGAGCGGCCATACCTGGTATGAGAGCAGGGACACCACTTGCCAGGCCTGGAACTTGGCATGAGGGTTGAGTGTGACAGAGACTGGGCGAGGGCTTGAGATAGAAAAGACCATCCTGAAGGCCTCTGGGATGAGCCTGACACGGTTCCTCAACACTATGAGGCAGGACGAGCATGATGTCATCAATGCTATGGGTTAAACCAGTATAGTATTTTAAAAGAAGGATTATTATGATGGTTTTAGACCAGGAGGTGGATCCAAAATGACTTCTTAAACCAGGAGGTGGGGCCAACATCATGTCCTCATAACTGAGTATTGGCTACAGCATGAAGTCTCTTACAGAAGGTAAACGCCCAACAGCAATGCCATGAAAGTGACTGTTGAGGATATATTGCTCTCATGCAGGAAATATGCAGGAGAGTAAAGATATGATGTCATAGCTCCAAGAACTAGACACATTCCAGGTCACAGCAAGCACAATGTCTGGATCCTGGGGAAGAGAATGATGCTGAAGGCCAGCATGCACCAATTAGCATCCCACACTCTCCCTTTTCTAACTGCATCCTGATGGCAGTCTATCTTTCTGTCATGGACAGAGGAACAGACATGTCACGAACACAAACAGAGCAATAACACGTTGCATCACATCATGCATCACACACGTTCCTGAGAGATCCACACCGAGGAACCGGATCAATAACAAAAAGACCTACCGGTGCTCGGGCTGAAAGATTTGGAACTGGTGTCCAGGTGAAAGGGGTTTATGACCCAAAAACTGAAAACGAAACTAAAAGTTACAAATAAAAGCTCATATTTGGGTAAATGGAACAACGTTAATAAGAGCGCTAGCGTGAGCATTTTACAGAGCAGGACAGATTAAAGTAAATACACAGACTCATTTTAAAGCAGGATGCTAGATGGCAAGAATTCTAAAGCAGAAAGATCACACATCTTCGTGCATGTATCGAGTTAGCTCTAAGCATTAAGTCGTTCGCTAGCGCACATCACTCTGCTCCGTTTTTCTTCCTTTGTTATGCTAATGTTACACCTAGCACACAAAACTCCCGGGAAGGTGAGCAAGCTGGGGTGTGTTTACAATTTGCAACAATATTCACAGATATTCCTTTCTCTCTCTCACTCTCTCACACACACACACACACACACACACACACACACACACGCTAACACTTGCTATCTTTACATCCACCTGGAGAGATGACCGAGTTCATATCACACCTACGTTCAGCCGCTTCTGAGTCCTACTGAGATTATTACATCATCGACCTTGACCTTATACTCTGTGAACCCTACCA
>QMIH01001644.1:91014-105920 GCA_003987875.1 Clarias batrachus | reverse complement strand
ACACACACACACACACACACACACACACACAAACCTTCTAATGGTTGTCTGTTCTCCTGTTTATGAGTCAGTGTAGGAGTGGTGGATGATGGGAAATCTGTCTGAGTGATTGATTTATTGGCTTTTAATGAGCCCTGGGTGACGTGTGTGTGTATGTGTGTATGTGTGTGTGTGTGTGTGTGTGTGAGAGAGAGAGAGAGAGAGAGAGAGAGAGAGAGTTATCTATATATTATTATAATCATATGGTTGTTTTTAAATGTTCTTTATCTATCTATCTTATTCTGGCTCATTGTTTCTCTCTCTTTCTCTCTTTCCATCTTTCTCTCATGACTTCCTCTCCGGTGACCTGCAGTGGCTTTACTGTAACTAATAAGATCCCAAGGCACGCTCAAAAAGTGTGTGTATGCGTGTGTGTGTAAAGTGTCTGACTGGGCATTTCTGCCATTAAATGTCACAGGGAACCTCAAGAGTCTCGCTGTTCTTCTATAAAACTCTAATTACTGAACATGTTCCCTTTGACAGCGAATTTAATTGATTTCACTTCACATCATCTCAAACACTCTAAACTGCAGCGTGGAGCGAGAACCTTCTGGAAACACACACTCTGATCTGAGCAAGAACCTTCTGGAAACACACACTCTGATCTGCAGCATTGACACAGAACCTTCTGGAAACACACACTCTGATCTGAAACGTGGAGCGAGAACGTTCTGGAAACACACACACTGATCTGAGCAAGAACGTTCTGGAAACACACACACTGATCTGAGCGAGAACGTTCTGGAAACACACACACACACTGATCTGAGCAAGAACGTTCTGGAAACACACACTCTGATCTGCAACATGGAGCGAGAACGTTCTGGAAACACACACACACTGATCTGACTGTGAACGTTCCAGAAACACACACTCTGATCTGCAACGTGGAGCGAGAACGTTCTGGAAACACACACCCTGATCTGAGTGTTATGTACATTAGATTATACCCCAAATCCTCTCAATATTTTACCTCATAACCCAAAGCACTTCTTTTTTTTTTCTTTAGTGCATTTCTCTATTTTTCTCTCTCAGTCACACACGTGTTCAAAGGGGTCAGTGTTTATTCTTGGTCTTTATCATCTTTTCATTTACAATGACTGGCTTCCATTTAGATTTAATCATGAAAAAAAAATCTAAATTTCTGTATTTGTGTGTGTGTGTGTGTGTGTGTGTGTGTGTGTGTGTGTGTGTGTGTGTGTGTGTGTGAGAGAGAGATTATAAGACCTTTATACCCGGGCAGCTCACTCTGTCTCTCTCTCTCTCTGTCTTTCTTCTTTGTGTCCTTCTCTCTCTCTCTCTCCCTCTGTCTCTCCCTCTGTCTCTCCCTCTCTCTCTCTCTCTCTCTCCATCATTATATCTTGTCCAAATCACAGGTTGGCACGAAGAGCAGCCATGTCGCTTAATGCTGCTGAAAATTGCCGTTGCAGAGAGTTGAGCCATAATTAGAGCTAAAAATGACAGAAAGGCAGCAATCAGACCTCTCTACCTTTACATGTCTCTCTCTCTCTCTCTCTCCTTTATCAGTTCTATTCTGATTTTCTGCTTCTATCCTGCTGTCCGAGTTAATCAGCCCGACCTCTCGTACACCGTCTCCCTTTTTAACTTTCTCTCTGCTGTGTTTCAGATTTAAATTTCCAATTTGTGCTGAAAATCTTAGAAATAAAAGATGATGCGAGTGTCGTGCTAATGTGTGTTTCAGTCTCTCACAGTGATGTCAGCAGAGACAGAGTGTTGTTCATGTCTCTGTACATCTGACCACAATATGGATCAAGTCACACTATACTTATTTTTTCCTTAATGTCTGTCTGCAGGAAACACACGCTGCAACGTATCACCTCTGACATGACATCTCTTAGAGCTACAGCGTGTGAAATACTATAATCACAAAAACTAATTCAGCGACAGGGCCAGGAATATCTCCATCCTGCACACAGCAGCCTCTTTCCCTCAAAGCACAAGAAACCATCTGATTGGATGAAAGACAGAGAGACCTGGGGCTCAAAAGGTGTTTTCTCTGTGTGTGTGTGTGTGTGTGTGTGTGTGTGATCTACCTCCTAGAAAAAAAGAGGGTGCTAAACATTACACAGTGAGAAAATCCCAGTAGATCAGAAGTTTTAGAAGAGTTCAGACGGGTCCGTGTCTACACGCCTAAATACACTGAGCTGCTGCTGTTTGATTTTCATAGTGTCAAATTTTCAACAGGTATCTCAGTTACCATGGTAACACATGGAGGAGGTAATGTCTGTGTTGGTGATATGAACACAAATTAAGTACACTTAACTACATACAACTATGAGATCTACAACTCATGTGTCGCTAGCATTTTGTAGCTAACGCAAGGCAAACAATGCTAACGCTAGTAAGCTAGCCAGCTTAGATAATGCTAACCAAATGCTATTATCATGGCGTGGCAGGTGGTTGGCTTATTAGTCCTATAAAACTGATTAACATAAACAAGTTCAGTGAAAAATTAATTTCCATAAAGTTATACATCATTCTCATGTCATATGATGTTATATAGACATTCATTTATTTTCTCTTGGAATTCTTGGAAATATATATTGAAAATACTTTCCAACTAACTTTTTTTTTTTTAATCAAAACCATGATGCAAATGTATTGACACCCTGATGGAATATCGAAGATTAACTCAATCATCTTACTAAAGCAGACTTTCTACTCAAGGCAAACATTTATTGATAATTATTTATTTTCGATTAGTTGTAATTTAACTATTTTAATTATTGACATAGAAATAATAGCAAAAACAAACAAAATAATTAGCTAATTCTGCCATGTTTTCCATTTAAAGGCTAATTCACTCTGGTTCCATAGAGAAAGAAAAGGCTAATAGTGTGAGAAATCAGAAATGTGTGTGTGTGTGTGTGTGTGTGTGTGTGTGTGTGTGTGTGTGTGTGTGTGTGTGTGTGAGATAGAGCTAAACACAGGGCTGAAATAATCTGTATGTTGGATTGCTTCCCTTTTGCAAATGAGTCAAGGGGCCATTAGGCGCTCAGTATGAATGCAACTCGCCATGGGAGGACAGGACTGCCAAAAAAACGTGTGTGTGTGTGTGTGTGTGTGTGTGTATGTGTGTGTGTGTGTGTGTGTGTGTGTGTGTGTGTGTGTCTGCCAAAAAAAGCCTCCTCTTTGAGCACAAACAGCTTTTCAATGACAAACATTGACAGGTTCATCTCCTATCTAGCCTCCACTCGATCCACCACCTGTTCCTCAAATTGTTATTTTGTCTTGTGCTCTTTACGCGTCTCCATTTAAAGGCCGCATGGTCGCTTCTTCTCTCCTCGTTTAATATTTATGGTTTGAAAATAATTCTGAATGCAGATCTGAGGCGGATCTGGCTGGCGTTAAACCCGGTGGCATTTAGCGTGGCACATCATGGCGCTCTGTGTTTTCCTTTTAATTGCACAAAGCACAAAGGCGTGAGAGATTCACCGATGAATAATTCTCCAATTCCCTTTTTACTTCCTCTGTGAATAAAAAGGCCAAAGAGCTGTGGGCCGTGCGAGATGGCCTCATCTGAAATTGAAATCTAGCTGAATATCCTGTTCACTTTGCATTTCTTCACATTGTTCTGTGGCTGGATAAAAACTGACCATATTGTCCTGGTTCCTTTTGTATTCGTTATTCATTCCCTCATGTCCAGTTAGACATTTTAGGTGGTTATTCTACAAACAAGGATTTTTATAGCTTTTCCGTCCACTTTATAACCAACAGAATAAAAGACCTAACCCTGCATGCACACTTCTAATTTAACCCGTAACCAGGCTCTATTAATAATAATATTAATAATAAACTCTGCCTGTAATCATGCACTACTTCTGTTTACAATATAATAAAGCTAAGAATGATAATATTACAATATTCATGTCCATGTAATATGAAAACTACATTTCACTTATACATATAATATTTAATATTTGAAGCGAGAGAGAGAGAGAGACCCAGTAACTTTATATACACAGCCTAGCTCAAGGGCACACAGCCCATGTCTTGCTCCTCACCTGCCAGCTGGAGAAGTGCTGGAAGAACAGTCACGTTTTAGCAGCACTAATGTTTTGGACTAGAGGCAGGAACACCTCCAGATGCCTCCTCTTTCCCCCTATTTTACCAAATCAAGTGATGAGACCAAGTCTCCAACCTCTTTGTGGTGCTGTGATCTGAGGTTGCACCTATAATCACCTGGAACACATGCGCCCATAGTCACCTCAAAAGCTGAAGAACTCCAGTAAACCTGTTCCACTTGCCTGGTATCGACATGGGAGTCAAGAAGTTCTATCAGCATGGTCCTCATAGCCAGGGAGGGTCCTTTAGGAAACTCTGCCCCCACCTTAATCATCACACTCCCAATATTGGCATTCCATTCAAGCACATAGCAGTGGACCTCGTCAGGCCCTTCCCCAAATCTGCACAAGGACACAGATACATCCAGACTTTTCTGGACTACACCATCCAATATCCCAATCTGATCCCACTCAGGGGACCAATCATTGTCTCACCAAATTGGTGCAGCCTGACATTCTGACCCCATAAGGGCTGATGCCACCCATTACTGGGTGTAACCTTATTGGGTCTCAAAAGCTCCCCAACATTGCATCAATGAAGAGTAGTGCAGAATGCATTAAAGTGGAGGAATTGATGAGTAAACCAGCCTACTTCCATGGCGGTGCCCAAACCAGACAGCAGCATTAGACTGTGCAGTGACTTCCACCTCCTAAACCTAGCTTTCAACTTTGACAGATACCCACTCCAGAGAGCAGATGATCTTCTTCATGCATTGATGATTCTTCTGTTTGCTCTCAGATTCTGCTGAAGACACCATGTTCTATGCCAAAAAAACAGTTTCACCAATTGTCTGCCATGTCAATCCTAGCCAATACTGAATCTTCCTGGAAGCTTCGACCCTCAAGCCACTCGCATCACATTCCCGATGCACCACTGACACAATGACTGCACCAATAATAAAAGATTTTTATTCTATTAACCACTCTTTCTCTGTGTATAAGAAAGAAAGAGAGAGAGAGAGATCACCTTTATAGTTTCAAATCAAATTCAAATTCAAATATTTGTCACATACACAGTCATACATAGTACGATATGCAGTGAAATGACTGCTCATGAGCTTAAAATAAAAAAATATTAATAGAAAATAAATGTGAAAAAGAAAAGAAATTACAAATTTAATTTAGCTAAGAAAGAATAATATATCTATACAATATCAGAAAAATATCAGAAAAATATAAGAAAATACACAGAAAAAACTAGCTGTACAAATATAGAAAATATAGAATTTATGGAAATTGTGTGGAATGAAGTTCAGCATAAATAGAAATGTTCAGAGGGGGTTGCAAAATGCCGGATAGTGTCATATTTAAAGTGACTTATGTGCATCATGGAAATGAATAGAATAAGTAATGTCCATGAATGTGCAGGTGTGCAGGTCCACTAGTGACCATCAATGTCCAGAATGTCCAGAGTAAGTGCAAGAAACATCTGTGTGAATGTGCAAAATAGATCAGTCCTGTGTGGTGTCCTGGTTAAGAGACCGTATAGCCTGCGGGAAGAAGCTCCTCCTCAGTCTCTCTGTGTTGGCCTTCAGGCAGTGTAATCGCTTTCCTGACCGCAACAGAGAGAACAGTCCGTTGGTGGGGAGGTTCTTCATGATCTTCCTGGCCTTGGTCCAGCACCCCTTGCTGTAGATCGAGTGCAGGTCAGGGAGCTCGGTGTGGATGATGCGCTCAGCTGATCTCACATCCCTCTGTAGAGCTCGTCTGTCCTGCATGGTGCTGTTCCCCAACCAGGTTGTAACTGATATAGAAGTCAGTTTAAGTTTTATGTTTATTTTATTATTTTCAAATAGGTTGTTGGAGACTTGTAAGTTTACTTAGGAAAGAGACTTGTCTTATGACAAGCAGACCGAATGACCGAATGACTCGGCAAGGAAGACGTTTGCACCGCATGTTGAGCGTGTCTATATTTTCTACTGTTTACTTTAATGTTAAAAGATCAATTAAAGTTATAAAGATAAGGATAATTTTTTAGAGTGAAAGCTGAAGTTCTCCATCAGTAATAAGCAGCCAATAAAGTAAGTTTTGCATTTATTTAACTTGTGATTAATGTGGATTGTATTGTTGTGTATAAAGAAGATGCTGTATTCATTCTGTTTGTTCTGTTTGTTCTTTGTATTTGTGTTATGCCTTTAGTTCTCATGGCATGTTAAGATTGGATGGTTATTTTGCTGGTTAACATGTCAATGCCTTAATGTGGGAGCCCCCTAGTGACGGGGAGGAATTGGACACGACTAAATTAGGGAGAAAATCGGGGAAAAATAAAAAATAATAATAATAAAAATAACATGTCAATAAATTGCCAGTCTTCAGAGAATCTTCTTGCTCGTGAAATTACTGGGGGGAGCTACACAGGTCATGATGTTTCCCGTCAGGATGCTCTCTATGGTGCAGGAGTAGAAATTCCTGAGCCCCTTGGTGGGCAGTCTGAAGTCTCTCAAGCTAAAGATGCTGTCAGGTCTTCTTCACCACAGTGTTGATGTGACAGGACCATGACAGGTCCTGCTTGATGTGGACACAGAGGTATCTGAAGTTATTCACTCTCTCCACTGGGCTCTTGTTGATGACGGGGGTCTGGTAGTTCCTCTCCTGCTTTGTACTGAAGCCCACTATCGACTCCTTTGTCTTGCTGATGTTTAGAAGGAGGTTGTTCCTCTGGCACCAGTTCTCTAGATTTCCAGTCTCCTCCAGGTAGGCTGTCTCATTGTTGTCAGTGATCAGGCCCACCACGACGGTGTCGTCAGCAAACATGATGATGGTGGTGGAGTTGGTAAAGGCTACGCAGTTGTGTGGTATCATCCGCTAGTTTCACAAGGAATCCCACAACTGCTTCCGTAAACACGTTGATGTCATCAAAGCTGTTTTGGAGCATGTCCCAATCTGCGCCATCGAGTGTGTCCTGTAGAACGGCCACCGATTGGTCCGTCCCGTCTAGCTCGCTACCTCTCTCTGAACCGGAACTTGCTGTTTGAGCCTTTGTTTATATTTTGGCATGAGGAAGATGGCGGCATGGTCAGATTTCCCAAATGGGGGATGAGATTGTGCCTTGTAGCCATCCTTGACCGTTGTATAACAGTGGTACAGTGTCCTTTCGCACCTGGTGGGGCAGGTGATGTTTTGGTAAAAGTTTGGCGCTGTGTGTTTGAGGTTGGAGCTGTTAAAGTCCCCCGCCACAATAAGCGAAGCCTCATGCAGCTCGCATAAGGGAGCGTCCATGTCCACTTGTGGTGGAATGTAAACAGCGCTGATTATGACTAATGTAACTCCTGAGGACGGTAAAAAGGACAACATTTGATGGCCAATAGTTCCAGGTTGGGTGAGAAGGATTGTGTAAGAGGAACAACGCTCGCGCTGTTGCACCAGCTCTTGTTTACCATTAAACACACGCCGCCTCCCCTTTACTTCACCGAGTTCCATGTCCTGTCCATGTGGTGAACCGAGAAGAACTTGGCTGGGTTCAGCCATGTCTCGGTAAAGCGGACGAGATTGCAGTCCTGAATGTCTCTCTGGAACTTTACCCTGGCCCTGAGGTCATCGTTCTCCAGTGACTGGACGTTGGTGAGCAGGATGACAGAGGTGTGCGGTGTGCACGAGCTCTCAGCCTGTTCCTGACACCGGCTCGTTTCCCTCGGGGCCACCGCTTGGGGTCGCGTCCTTTGTTCTCCCTCAGGATCTCACTTGGCCAGCTCGGATCCGGAGTTAGAAACGCTGAATTGTGAGTAGATTGTAAACCAATAGAAATAAGAGAATCTCTATTGTACCTAATGCACTCAATAGTGATGAATTTACTGAAAATTAACTTAAAACACAAAAACAAAGTAAAGTAGGTCGGAGCAGTCATGACGGTAGCTGAACCTCACCCGCGCCATCTTGGTATATCTTGGTTTTACATTTAATTCAGGTAATAAAAAGGCTGTGGGACTGATGGCATCCAAACTGGAAAGATAAATACACAAGTAAAAACAATCTAATTAGCTATTCTTAAATTATTCAGCATGATTCTGAGTGTAGGTTATTTCCATGACATCTGGACTCAAGGTCTTATAACTTACATTTTCAAACTTGGATACAATTTTGAGACTTATAGACTTCTTTATGAAACACAGTCTTTTAAATAAAATTGGATTGACTGGTTTCAAACCCAATCACGGCACCAGTGATCATATTTACACAGTACACACCCTCATCGCCATTCACATGTTTACTGAAACAAAAGTCAAAGTTGAGTTGATTTAGTGGTGTGATCAAACATTTATGAAGCCACTATAACCCACGTCCACTCGTGTCCCCATAGTGTCAGCTAACGTTTTGAATCCCAAAGTACTGTTGAGTTCTGGAAGGTGTTTGGTCAGGAAGTGCTGAGTAACTTTTATACCGCGCCTCTGACAGTCGCTCCAGCTGTAACAGATCTGGTCTTCCTGTGCTCATTATGATATATTTTTATTTCTGCAGTAACGGATCATTCACAGTGATGTGTGTGTGTGAGTGTAAATGGATAACATGACACTTATAAAGGTGACTTTCTTTAATAATAAAGAATAATAACACAAGTAGACCTTCACAAGTGGGCGGCAATAAGGTCAGTTCTTTGTATTACTAATGTACTGTTTGTCCTGAAATTCTTTTAGCATTCAGCATACTTCAAACAGATATTTCAAGTGCTTTTGACCTTGCAGTGACCTTGACAATGTTTGTATCAATGCCCAGATTTAATCAGTTCATTTGTTGGTTACTACAGAAATTCTACAAACGTCCAACATTTTTCACACAAATTAAAAATCTAAGAATCTGAAAACATGAAATGTTGTGTGAAATAATCAACTTTGGGATAATAATATAGACATGTGTGTATACGATATGGATAGTATATGTAAAGTGTATATTATCAAAAGTATTGGCTCGCCTGTCCTTATATTCATATGAACTTGTGCAACATCCAATTCTTAATCCAGAGGGTTTAATATGATGTTGGACCCCTAACCCCTTACATTTGGACATATATATATATACACAGAGAGAGAGAGAGAGAGAGAGAAAGCGGCGTGTGCCAGGGAATAATAATTTGGCAGAATAAGTTAAAGTCTGGAAATGGCATTTATCACAGTTTGCTGTCAAAATGTTCTAATATTAATTTTTGCTCATCTTGATGAAGGGTGCCAATATTTCTGGATTTAATTAAAAATAACAAAGTGCCTTCAGTCCCAGTAATTGTTCATATTTTTGTTTTTGGCTTTGTCTCAGAGAGGGACAGACAGGTCTTTGTTTATCACTCAGGACGGGTTTAATAAAACAGTTGAGTTTTGGACGAGACGCTTCGTACTGAAGGATCTGTGAAGCGCTAATTAAAACTCAGTTTGTTAAAAATCAAATGCTCAGTGTGTGATGTTTGTTTGGCGTAACCTAGACTTTTATTGGGTGTGTGTGTGTGTGTGTGTGTGTGTGTGTTGCATTAGTCTTATGAAAAACAAAATATTTATTATTATTATTATTATTATTATTATTATTATTATTAATTAATTAATTAAACTTCTCAACATTAAACTCAGAGTCAGGACCGTCAATGTTAAACTGTTCTTGGTTTGTTTGTGTGTGTGTGTGTGCATGTGTGTGTGTGTGTGTGTGTGAGTGTTCCAGAAACTTCTCTTGTTCAGCATGAGGTGAATCTCCACACGGAGTCGAGAGGGATTTTAATAGTATGTTTCTGAGCAGGCTTTCTGCATGATCCCTTGTGTGTGTGTGTGTGTGTGTGTGTGTGTGTGTGTGTGTGTGTGTGTGCAGTCTATGTAGGGGCCTGAACCTGACCGAGGGATAATGATTAGGACGCTGTAATGAACGACAATCATGTTCAACGCCAACCCAGGCACGGAGAGAGGCAAGATTGTGGGCTGAAATGTCTCAGGACTGTGTGTGTGTGTGTGTGTGTGTGTGTGTGTGTGTGTGTGTGTGTGTGTGTGTGTGTGTGTGTGTCCCCTGAGGTGCCGTTTAAGGGTCTGCTCCTTCTCTAGATCAGCAGATCAGCTGTCACCCAGACTGCACGCTGGGCGGAAAAAGTTATAACGACACAATATCTTTCTTTTTCACCACTTTTCTCTCGCCTTATTATTTCTTTCTGGGAAGAGACAGAATGACGGGGAGGGAGGGAGAGAGAGACAGAGAAGGAGACAGAGAGAGAGGGAGAGAGAGAGAGACAGAGAGACAGAGGGAGAGAGAACTTTGGCCTGGTTAATACTTGCTTGTTAGAGTCAGGACTTGTAATAGCCTCCTGCCAAACTTTCTGTGTATATATTTATTTATTTTATTTCATAACTGGCAGGTAGGATGGCGAGATTGACAAACGAGTGTCAGCCTTGTGGGAGAAAATCAAAATAATTAAAATAAATAAGAGCCGAGATGGAGACAGAGACAGAGACAGAGACGGAGAGAGAGAGAGAGAGAGGGAGAGAGAGAGAGAGCGAGAGAGACGGAGAGAGAGAGAGGGATGGAGCGAGGGAATGTTGGGGGTGGCAGCAGATGAACAAATGAGAGAAGGAGGGTGTGAGTGATGGAGAGATGGAGTGAGGCTTGTCAGGCATCCAATCCCTGGAAAAAAAAATAAAACCAGAAAGCAATTATACAGTATGTGATGAAAAAGAAAAAAAGCCGCCCTCCCTGAGTCCTGGATCAGGCTGCAGAGCATGAATCATTCATCAGCTCTCCAAATTTGTGGCAATTCTAACGAGTCGCTGTGATTTAGCTGGATTTCAGACGAAAAACCTCAGAGACAGACGGCCAGACCCGCTCGCTTCATTACGCTCCATTCATCAGACGTGCGTGAGCTTTAATCCCAAAACCCCAGCCCAGACGCGCAGATCCTCACATCGCTTATAAAAACAGCTGACGTTAAATTTGCATGAGCGTGCAGATTAAACACACAGATTTCTTTCATATATAAACATTAAACATTTCTTACTCATCACCTCAAATCTCTCTTTAATTCCTTGTTTTAAATTTCAATCTGACATTTTCCTCTCCGCATGTCAGGATTAATGCTGTTGCACTCACGCTGCATAACTACAAGTCTAAATCAACTCAATTCTCAAACTCTAAAGACACGCCACACATTGAACTGTAATTACATTAGACCTTTTTTTTCTGCTTTTAACAATAAACCATTTCACAAAGCAGCTCAACAGAAACCTGGCATTCTGCAAACGTGTGTTCTGTGTGATTGATTGATTGATTGATTGATTGATTGATTGATTGATTGATTGATTGATTGATTGATTGATTGATTGATTGATTTAAAAACATTTTAATTAGTTCTTTCTTAAGATACATATGTTTCAATTATTAAATAATGTGTCTTTTTTTTTTTTTTTTTTCAAAAGTGCCAATATTTTTAGCAGTAACTCAGTTTAATCCAGCTCTTATCTTTGGGTTATTTTAGACCATTTGCAGTCACATGATGTCTGTCTGGTCAGTGTACGGCAGAAGCGGCTGTGTGTTAATACTGATACACTCGAGGTGTTTCACAGCTGAAATATTAATTATTATATATTGAGCTGCCTGATGATGACCTCATGACCTGATGACCCGCCGGATTACCCGCTGCTTTGTCACACGGATAAAACAGTAACCTGGTGACCAATAGATTCTCTTCTCCAGATTAATTTCATACACTTCACAACTTGAGAAGAGAAACATGTGTGTGAAAATGGATGAAGAAGGTAAAATCTCAGGCGCTGTACAGATGTGTGATTTTATAAATACAAATGCATCTGGATCAATTAGAATATCATTGAAAAATGTATTTAATTCTGTAATTCAATTCAAAATGTTAAACTTGTGTCCTATATAGATTCATTACACATAGAATGACACATTTTAGGTGTTTATTCGTTCTTTTGTTTTACAATTTTGATGAAAACCCAAAATTCAATATATAAAGGTTTCGTCTCTACATTGGGTCAGAACTCACTTCTTCAATGATATCTTGATGTTTCATACACTCTGAAACATTTCTGTCTGTCCAGCTGAGTTTCCCTCAAGGTGGCTGTAGGTGTCATGAATGTGATAGTTTACAGTGTGTATGCAGAGTATATATCAGAAGACACAGGAACTACCGTAATGCTTCTACAAACTTCCTCACAATCCTCACCAAACAAACAAAAGCGAGACACTGCATGGCTTACTCCTCAAAATGGAAACTGGTTAAAATAGGAACTTTGAATGTTGGCACCACGACGGGTAGCTGATATGGTGGAGCAGAGAACAGTAGATATACTGCTGTGTGTACGGGAGACCATGTGGAAGGGAAGCAAGGCTCAGAACACTGGAGGTTCACACCGCTTTATTATGGTGTAGATAATAAGGGAAATGGTGTAGGTCTGATACTGAGGGAAGAGTAGACCAAGAGTGTGGTGGAAGTGAGAAGAGTGTCTGACAGAGTGATGAGTGTGAAACTGGAAGTGGAAGGGGTGATGATGAATGTCATCAGTGCGGACGCTCCACAGGTGGAGGTGAGGTGAAGAAGAAAGAAGATTTCTGGAGTGAGTTAGACAAAGTGGTAGTGAGTGTCCCCACTGAAGAAAGACTGGTGATTGGAGCTGACCTTAATGGGCATGTTGGAGATGGGAACAGAGGTGATGAGGAGGTAATGGGTAGGTGTGGGGTCCTGGAGAGGAATGTGGACAGACTGAGTATTGTAGATTTATTGAAAAGGATGGAAATTGGAGTGGTGAATAGATATGGTAAGAAGAAGGAGAAACACACAGTGATGGTGGACTTTGGAGCTAAAGAAGAAGAAGAAGAAAAGAATGAGGACTGAACCCACGATTGGATGGTGAACACAGCATGGTTCATTTAAAAACAAATGGGACGTACCTGAAAACTGAAGCTTGCACCATCAACAAATCTAAATGTTGAGTAGAAGGGAAGTTATGAGCAGTTATGTGTCCGATGCTGAGCAGCTTATTTTTAGCTTTAACCTTTTAACTATTTCTTCAAACTCCTTACCTATCAACGGATACTAACACTAATATATAGATAATATATCATACTTTCACATAGACTAGTGACGTCTCTTCACTGTAAACTCTAAGTAGGTTAAACAGCGTTAGTTAAATCACTTAACCAGTTTCTAATGCTAGTAAATGCTAACAGAAGGAGCATTGCATGGTTTAGAAAGAGAGAGAGAGAGAGAGAGAAAGAGAGAGAGAGTGGAATTAAAGTGGAATTTATAAGAGAGGGCTCGGCTCAGTCTCAAACTCCAGAACTCATGGTTGTCTCTCAGCTATTAGAAATATTATTTTATTCCCTGTTGAGAATTCTCCAAATGGTTCCATTCATCATTTTCCCATCAGGACCGAATGCCCTGAACATTTTCCAAGAACCAACTCATTCTTGATTTAGTTACAGAGCCAGTGTGTCATCAATCAGATGGTTCTAGAAGATCTACGTACTGTACAAGTAAAAGGAAAGTTATTAACCTCACACATTCTGCGCTTTAGGGAATGTAGACCCCATGGACACAGACCCAGTCATCTTTATTTTTAGATACCCTGAGAAAACCTACAACACACACACACACACACACACACACACACACACACAAAGTGCTAGCTCTGGACCAGGACAACCCCCCCATCATCATTGTTGAGTTCTGCTGATGCTGTGGACCAGACAGAGGTGAGGAAAGCAGGAAAGCACACAAATTATGTAGTGGAGATCCACCAAGAAAGATATTACTCAAGTAAAAGTAGAAGTCCTGAATTTAAATATGAGCAAAAGTACTAAAGTACTCACCTTCAGTTTTACTTACGTATCAATTGTACAGGGCTTGTATGAGCTTACTTAAGTCATGTTATCTCTCTCTCTCTCTCTCTCTCTCTCTCTATTCCTGATTTCAAATACCTGCTACTTGAGTAGGGGAGGGAACTCATGAAGATATTCATAATAGCCAACAGGTGATTCAAACACCACATACTGTCAGTATGTAACGCAACATCGTGCAAAAATGTAGTGAAATATAAAGTACAGATTCGTGCTGTAGGTGTAGTGGAGTAAAAGTAAATGCAGAAGTATTTAGTAATTAAAGTATTTAAGCAAAAAAAATTTATCACAATTTAAAAATACTCAGATTTTCTTGTATTATAAATGTTGGAATAAAAATTGCAGAACAAACCGGTTGTTGTATGAAGATGTGGCAACCTGGATCCTCAGATCATCAGATCAACAAGCGGGAGCCTTGGCCGCCTGCGCCGCCCCTCACGGGGCACATGGGAAATGTCTTCTTCTAGTAAATAGGTCCCCTTTGGTTGTGTAGCTCTTCCATCTAGAAGCTTCCGATAATGAAACTTACAGTTCAGCACACCTCGTGATGTTTACTCCGTTTCCTTATTATCCACCTTAAA
The DNA here is from genome assembly GCA_003987875.1 of Clarias batrachus. Classification (NCBI taxonomy): domain Eukaryota; kingdom Metazoa; phylum Chordata; class Actinopteri; order Siluriformes; family Clariidae; genus Clarias; species Clarias batrachus. The sequence continues at coordinate 91,402 of QMIH01001644.1, read as the reverse complement.
CATGACGTCATCACACGCTGCAATTATGGGACGCCATTAAGGTCAAACTTGGTAATCTGATTAATTTGCTTTATAAAATAATAACACAATAACATTTGTGTGTGTGTGTGTGTGTGTGTGTGTGTGTGTGTGTGTGTGTGTGTGTGTGTGTGTGTGTGTGCGTGTGTGAAGAACAGGTGCATCAGCATTGACACTTGTTTCTGTAGCACTTTGTGTGAATTTTTTTTTTTCAGCTTCTTTTGTCACTCTGGGAAAAAAGTTGTTTACAGCTTCATGTTTAGCTGACAATACACAATAGCACTTTAGATGTGTGTGTGTGTGTGTGTGTGTGTGTGTGTGTGTGTGTGTGTGTGTGTGTGTGTGTGTGTGTGTGTGTGTGTGTGTGTGT
>QMIH01001644.1:56969-70298 GCA_003987875.1 Clarias batrachus | reverse complement strand
CATGCACTCTGGTGCACTCTCATTCATGATGGACACACACACACACACACACGCACACACAGACACACACACACACACACATGGACACTTACACACACTTCCCCTCCTGTGTAATATGATATGTGCTGGGCAGATACATTAGGCAGCTCGGCAGTAATGTTCCGCGTTGAAGAGGTTTTTTTTTTTCATACACAATCCATAAAAATTATTTTAAAGCTGTATTTTATTTATTTATTTCCTCCACATCAGTAGCACCACATTGCCCCCTTTTGGCAGCGTGGAATAAAACATGACGAGAAGAGCGAGCCTTGTAGAGCGGATCAGTTCTTGAGCTCAGTACACGAGGAGGCTTCGGGATTCAATCATTCCCAAAGTGTAAAAAATCGTACAAAAAAAGTGAACAAGATTAATTTTACACAATGCCGCGCGCCTCCTCCACGTCGCCGTGTGCCTTTCTGTCGCTCTTTAAACGAAAAATAAATCCGTCGCTTGTAAAGCCGTCATTGTTCCCTGATTACTAACATGTTACACCTACAACATCCATGTGAAAGTTTACGTCATCCTGGTTAAAGAGTGGAATAAATAATGAATAAACACGGCGAGCGCGACATGATGTCACACACTAATCGACATTAGAGAAGATAAACACTCATTTCCTCACTGCTTTATCTTCACGTTAGTCAGATGGAAATGGCAGCGTAAAGAATCCGCAGTAGAGCGTAAACTCGTCTGTCCTGAAAGTTCACAGCTTCACCTCTGACTGTTACGCTGCGCTCGCACTGGAGACTCCTTACACTCATCTTACAGGAATTACAGAGAACTTCAGCATATCAGTCTTTCCTTTATTATTCCTTTTCTTTCTTTATTTATTTTCTCGTGTGTTTATGTGAAGCGTCTGGTATGTGAGTGGGCAAGCGCTCGAGATTAGAGATTATGATTTAGATTAGTGTTTATGGGCTGGACAGAAAATATGTGCTGAGGTTTAATGTTTGGATTTAGGGTTTAGGATCATGGCTAAGGTCTAAGGACTGGGATTGGGGACTTGTGGTTGGAGGTTTGTGCTGATGTTCAGTGTGAGGGTTTGGGGCAAGGAAAGGGATTAAAGGTTTCTGTGGTTTAGATGTCTGGAGTTGGGATTTGGGAGCAGATTCTATAGACTAACACTAAGGTTTAAGGTTACTATGGGTCCAAATTCAGGTGTAAAGTGCTGGAATTAAGTCATGGAGAAAGATCATGGGAAAGATCAAAGTGTCAGAGCTAAATGTGTAAGATTTAAGGTTTATGATTTAAGGAGTTTAAAAACAGGAATTATGTAAATAAGCAGCCAAAAAAAAACATGTAAAGGTGAATTAACATGTGTCTCTGTCTCTCTCTGTCTCTGTCTCTGTCTCTCTGTCTCTCTCTCCCATTGTGAATGTACTGGTTTCATTTTGCTCCACTTATGATCTAAAACTCTGTTACCTTCTAACGCATGTCTCATATATACAGTAGGGCAAATGACACAGTCATGTATAATAGTCATAATAAACAGATGGCAAAAACAAATACTACACACGTCTGCCATTAGACCATGCGACACCACGCAGGAGTGTAGTTTAGTAAAGGTGCAGGTGTTTACTCATTTGTACTTTAGAGTGGAGTGAAAGTAAGTGGTATCAGGAGGAGCTCAGTGGGTAAGGCGTTGGCCTACTGAGGTGAAAGTTCAAACCCCGGCATCATCAAGTCCTTCAGCGAGGCCCCTTTAACCAACACGATATCAAAAAGATCAGATAAAATGTGAGTGGCTCTGGATCAGAGTGTCTGCCAAATGCTCAAGTGTAAGTGTCCTTTAATAAATAAGACTATGAGTGTAATCCAGATGTGTGGAATATGTACTCGAGTACAGTACTGACATCAATGTGGTTCATATTCGTTCATCTGGTGTAAAAACCTGTGCAAAATCAAAACCGATCAGATCGAATCGTCCCTGTGCGTCAGTGTTTAGACTCACAGCAAGTTTGAACTTGGCCTTCGTGTTCATTAGAGTTAAATGTTTAGATTTAAATAAGGAGTGGGCGTCTGGGGTTACAGTTAAGTAGGATTTCTATCTTTGTGGAAATGATGTAGTGTCGTCACAGCGGTGTGAAAAATAAAGACAGTAGAATATTCAGATCAATTCCCGTATTTAGATTCGAAGTGCCGCTCCTGTCTCAGTGATAAATAAGAGATTATAGGAGAGAATCAGACATGGAGGGAAACGGCTCCTGGCCGCGAGCTGAGAGATTTATTCAGAACTGTAAACTGATGAGTCCACGCTTTCAGAGCCGAGCCTACAGAAGTTTATCTGGAAGTGTACACTCGTTTAATTTGAGCAGACTTTCTGGGCTGAGCCTCCGACTGATCGCTGTCAAACACTCTCTGCTTTTAACACACACTCTTCCTGACGTTTTACGGGTAGCGCCATTATAAACTCGTCCAATTTGAGTGACATCGTTCACTGGCGCTGGATTGCATCATGTTCACATTATGGTTCTCTATATTACTGCGAGACAGTATTTAAATGGAACATAGCCGGGGGAGATCGCATAATCAAGTGCGCGGAGTGCTGACTGCGGCACAAACTTCGACTGTCTATCACAGTTCTGTCCAACTCTCACTTACTTTTATTGCTTATTTTTTCCACTAAGTTTAGCCGATAGTTAGTTAGCCACTAATTAGGAAGAGTGATTTAAAGCCCTGTGGCATTTCCCGAAGAGACGCTTCAGTGAAAATGGAAATGTACACAATTTATCTCAGCTTAGCACAAGTGAAGTCAATCAGATAAGACATGTTTAGTTTAGCGTTCACTCCGTCTGCGGCGCTAATGGTGCTAATAAGCAACGGAAGAAAATTTAAACTTGGAATCTTCTTCAAGTTTTTTTTTTTTTCCCAAATCTCGTTTGGAAAATGTTAAATAAAAGTTTGAAAAGATTGTGTAAAACTACAGATTTACTGGACAAACTGCTACAAATCAAGAATTTGTTGATGGGACAAAGTGGACTAAAGGACTTTATTTATCGTAGTCGTCCTCACCCTGGTGTGTTGTTTAAGAGACATAACGTTATCAGATGTGTGTTCCTGCTGAAAGTACTTGTGTGACTGGGTGTGAATGTGGGCGTGGTCAGGCAGCTGCTCTCTCCTCAGACACACAGTCAGTGTCAGTAACCACTGGACAACACCTGGGACACGCCCACTCACACACACAGTCACACCTTAAGGTAGGAGTTTGTAGAGTTTGTACAGTAGTTTTTACTCTGTGAGAGTTTTAATATTGTTTCTCATCACACTAGAATGTTCGAGATCTCAGTGAACCATCTCAGAAGTTCTCGTGTTCTCCATGTCAGATTGTACAATGAAGATCTTCTAATGATGAAGTAGAACTTTCTGTTTACGCCATCAATCATCCGGAAACCAGCTGGTGCAGAAAAGTCTATAGATAAACACACACACACACACACACACACACACACACACACACACAGTCATGAAGAGACCTGTCCATCTGTTTCTGTTCTGAATCTTCTGAATCTTCTCTGTGAGCTTCTCGTCCTCCTACCGCGTCCCAGCCGCGCTCACCCTCTGAGGCTCTGCTCTCTGATTCCTCACACTGAATCTGACCTCGACTAGCTTCGTCTCAGTGACGCTTTGTCTCCGCTCATCAACAAAAACACAGATCTCAACTCAACACCAGAGACGTCTTAGCAAAACCAAGTGTTACACCGAGCAGCTTTTATTTACACTGAGAGGTTTCAGGGCTCAGGTGTGACCGAGGGGTCAGTCGTCACACGGTCAGTCAGTCGTCACACGGTCAGTCAGTCGTCACACGGTCAGTCATCACACGGTCAGTCAGTCGTCACACGGTCAGTCAGTCGTCACACGGTCAGTCATCCCTGAGATGAAATAAATAAAATAAATAAATAAATAAGTAAATCTGGTCTTTGCAATAATCAGCTGAAAATGTATATATAATAAAAATTAGTCAAACGTTTGCCACAATGTTTTCATCTTTGCTCAAAAAGCCAAACATTCCTGGGAACAATGTAAATGAAATATTTAATATTTTACATTACATAATTTATCTCCTCTCATTTATTTTATTCATTTTTTTGTGAAATAAAGTCCTTGTGAACTGATATCTTGTCTTATTATTTGTTATCACCTCGCTCCGCTACAATAAACAAACAGGGTCGCTTTCAGGCGGCGTTTGATTCGAGCCTCGGAGTCGAGCGACTTTCAGTTTAACACGTCATGGACATTTTCTTTAAAATCCCCGAGTGAAACTCCATCAGCGAGATAGAGCCTTGTCTTTCACTGCTCTCTGACTGAAGGGTCTATTTTCTTAGAGATGGAGGAGAGACAAATCACAGGGACAGGAGAGTCTAAGGGAAAAGTAATCAAAAAAAAAAAAAAAAAGAAAAGAAAGAAAAAACGCAGCAGCTAGGCCAATCTCCAAAATGGCGGATTGCTCAGGGCCCCAAAGCCGCGACGTGAGATTCCATTACAGCCGAAATGGGAAATAGCAACACAATTATCTCAAGTCCAATTCTCCGAGCTCCATTGTGTCGGCAAACTGAGATCTGGGTTGGGATTTAGAGTTGCCAGGGGAGGGGGGTGAAGAGAGGGAACGCTCGCTCCCCTTTTTCCATCAGAGCAAAGGGAGAGAAAAAAGAGAGAGATGCCAGGAGAGAGAAGGCATGGCTCGGAATTCAAAAGATCGGCCTTGGATGGCTCGGAGGAGCAGAAGGACGTCTCGAGAGACCATCTGGAGGACTCAGACTCGCTCTCGGACATCAACAGAGACGGACGCCGGGGAAAAGAAGTGAGGGGAAAAAAGGAGAAAAGGGAAAACATAAAATCAAAAAAGCAATTGCGAGCGCTCAGAAGCGCAGTGATAAGACGGAGAAAAAGCTCTGAATGACTGGAGACCGTTTCCCATGATGCCTCATTTTTCTGTGCCTTTGTTTCTTTGTTTATTCTACAATGATGCAATTACGTGCAAGGTCCGACGCCACGGTGGCATTTCAGCGTCCGCGGCTACGTTACGCCAGCAAGTGATTAAAAGTGGGCTTTTCTCTCAAAGCGGGCACTTTGTTGTCTTAAGAGGTGTGTGTGTGTGTGTGTGTGTGTGTGTGTGTGTGTGTGATGGTAAATAGACCTTGATAAAAACATTACCTCTGATTTAAGTCTTTGAATTAATTATATTTCACAATACTCCGTGTGCAAAGTAATTAAAGGTTTAATTTATAGCACACTTTTCAGCATGTCGAGGCCTGCGGCGGCCGCGCCGTGTCACACTCCGCTGCGTCCGCCGCGCATATCCATATTAATCATTCAATCAATTAGCAAATGCTAATGTCATATTTCTTCCTCATTCTGCACATTGCTGTCGCCTGAGAGTGATGTTTAAAATAAAAGCTGACTTTTCTTTCCTGACTCTTCAGATCTGTTTCCCCTGATGTTCCCCTAAACATTCAGACTCGAAGGTCCTTTACTACAAACACAACAACATTCTATTGCGAGCGACTGATTTAAACAAATCAGAGCGTCTGACCTTCAGACCCCGAGGTGTCACTGAGAGCAAACAGGATGAAAAGCAAACAGGATCGCCCGCGCGGCGCCGCGCCGGCTATCAGCCGCGCCACCAGGCTCCAGACACACGCGCTCACCCCGTCTGGGATTTGGGACGTGACCCGGCTCCGAATGGCGTCTTGAAACGTACAGGAAGATTTCAAAACTCCAGAAGGTTAACATTTGGTTTCTTCATTTTTGATCAAAATAAAAACCAGTTTAAAGTTTGTCTTCTTCAGCGTTTAAAGCGCGTTAACTTCACCTGAAGTGCTCGTGGTGCGAAACACACAACAGGAAGACGATGTGTGTGTTTGATAACAGTTAATTACATCCTGGATGATGGAACGTGAAGGAAGAATGAAAGGAGAAATAAAAGGAGTGAAAAAAGATTCCCTGAAGTTATCAGCGCTGGAACACAAACAGCGGAGTGAAGCCAGACGCGGCGCTTTATAAACTTGTTAACAGGAAATAAAAGGTGCTCGGGGTATAAAGGAGACTTTATCGGCCTCCTCGGCGCAGACAAAGGGGATTTCACAGGCACTAATTACACTGACGCAATCAGGACGAAAGACTAGCGGAAATCCCTCCATCACCCAGGACTCGGGGCTCGACCTCTCCGCCCGCGCTGATGAGCGATGGAGTGATTAGTGCGACTGAAACTCGACCGCGCCGAGAGGGGACGAAACCCAGCGCCGCCGCGTCCCGACATCACGCGCCGCGCTCGCTGAAGTACCGCGGGAATAATATCCAATTAATCCTGTTAGGAGCAGAAGCTTCAGTCCGGACACAAACGTCTGGAAATCATGATTCAAAATAATGGAACAGACACTTCAATCAAAAAGGTCCAGGTAGTGAGTGTTGGGCCCCTGAGCATGGCCCCTAACCCTCCGGGGGGCGCTGTGCCGCGGCTGACTCTACACTCTGACCCTGACTTCCTAACAAGCTGGAGTGTGTGTGAGAGGAATCATGTGACTGTGCAGTAACGTGTAGATGCGACACGTGAGGGAATCTTCATCAATATTTATTTTAACGAAACGAAAGAAAGAATGAAATGAAGAAAGCTTTGAGGTTCCAGCAGGTTAAAGATTAAACCTCAAGCTTAAAAAGATCTCTTTCAGAAAAAAAATCACTTTTCCAGGGAAGAATAAAAGACATTATTTCCTCTCGGTCTCTCAGCCTGGATTAGCGGCGCAGCCCACAAGGCTAATTCAATTAATCTGCTCTCTCATTAGAGGAGAGAAGGAGAAGAAACAGAGGTGAGAAAATCGCTTTAATGAGCTGAGATTCAGGACGTGTGTTCTACAGACTGCCTGGGAGACGACACGCTGCGCTCCTCCGCTCCACGTGTTTTATTAGCGCTCGTCTGCGCGACGCCTCGCTTCACTTCCTGTTATTAAACCGATAAAACAGTAACTCGGACAGAAACACGGCGGACGCGTCACATGACCTTTTCAGGGCTCGCTGCAGGACGGGTCAGAGCTATCACAGCCTTTATTTAAGAAACTGTGTGTGTGTGTGTACAGTGTGTGTGTTTGTGTTTGTGTGTACAGTGTGTGTGTTTGTGCTCTTAAAGTTATTATTCAGTCTTAAACAGAAACATTCTCCTAATCATGACTGTACTGCACAGAGTGTGACGCGTTTCTTCTTCTTCTTTGTTTAACGGCGTTTGGAATCCTGATGATGTCATGATGATGTCACAGCGGCTGTCCAATCAGCAGCTTCGCTTCAACTCACACACTTTACAATCAGAGCTGCTCCCTGTGAACCTCTCACTGTAACACACACACACACACACACACTGTTATTACTGTTATTATATATATATATATATATAATCTAGTGCAATTGTATTGAATGTGTATTTATTGTATTTTTTTCTTTTTCTTTTGTAATTATACACTGTTTTCATATCGTGCTTTCTCGCTGTAGTGTGAAATCTTATCTTATCTTTTATTCCTTTCTTCATACCTTTACACACACACACACACACACACACACACACACACACACACACACATATCCTCTATTTCTCTCTGTTTCTTCTTTTCTTTCTTTCTTTTTCATTCTGTTACAGAAACTGAATAGAGTTTTAAAAAAACTGTAATAATGTCATTTTGATGGCGCGCAGTGATGTAGCGTTAGCACTGTCGCCTTGCACCTCCAGGGTCCGGGTTCGATTCCCGTCTCTGTGTGTGTGGAGTTTGCATGTTCTCCCCTCAGTGCTTAGTGGGTTTCCTCCGGGTTCTCCGGTTTCCTCCCACAGTCCAAAGACATGGGTTAGGGTAATTGGTGTTCACAAAATTGGCCGTAGTGTGTGAATGAGTGTGTGTATGTGTGTGTACCCCCCCCCTCTCCCGTGACCCCATGACCCTGTGACCTTAAATGCAGGATTAAGCGATAGTGAGAGTGTGAGGGTGTAACATTTGAGATGTGATGAGCAGGTCTGTGATTCTCAGTGTGAGTAATTAATCCACTGCAACGTGAGAGCTGACGGACGGCTTCTGGAGAATTCAAGTTTGGTTTTCTCTCCAAGTTGATTGTTTTTAAACAGTTTTTGTTATTTTTCCAGCATCATCATTCTTTATATCATTTTGTTTCATTCCAAGAAGAAATAGAGTGTGTGTGTGTGTGTGTGTGTGCGTGCGTGTGCGTGTGTGTGCGTGCGTGTGTGTGACCAATTTCAGAAGAGATGAAAAGGACCGAAGTCCCTCGAACTGTTTACAGCAAAAATCCTCTTTAATGACAAAAGCAGCGAGAACTCTGTGTGCTTTTACTCAGAAACACTCAAGCTCACGTTTCACACACACCACAGCTTTCAAACGTCTGCACGTGCCCATATTACTGCCACAGAAACAAACACACACACACACACACACACACACATGCGTCAGTGTGGCGGTTCGGCGCGCCCCGGTGGAGAGGAGACTGGGAGCGAGTGTGAAGGCCCCTTGATGTAGTGAACGTGCACACTTCTGTCTCCGCCGTCAGTAATTGGGAGCGTCGCGTATCTGAGATTTTCAGAGCCGGGTGTTTTTAAAGAAAAGATTTAATGAGAGAAGATGAAAAAAGAAGCGCAGAGCCGCGTGGTGGGGAAAAGCAGTTTCGGAGAAGCCTTTTGCGTGGATTTGTCTCTGCTCCTCGACGTGTCGTGCAATCGGACTGCAATAACACGTCCTCGCTTTTATACAAGACCACCTACAACCCCCCCACTCCCCCACCACACACACACACACACACACACACACACACCCCTGGAACAAAAAAGCATTTTAAAATGAAACGGATCATTTTCAGCGTGTTTGGTCTGTTTTATACGCCACTAAAAGATAACTAGATTCCAGCGAGCGGCCGAACAAACGCCTGAAATCACAGAGCGACGCTTTGATTGGTCCGAGCTCGAACCTTTTACTGGAAGGTTTATTTCGGCTTTCAAGGTGAAAACTTTTCTTCTCTGTTCTTTTGTCCTGTTCACAAAAAAGTGCAGTAACGTGAACGACGCTGCTGAACACAAGGCTACGGGTTACGGTTTACACATTTCGAGTTTTGGAAATTAAAGTTGTAAAGGTGTTGGAGGTTAATGTTCAGCTTTCATGGTTAGCAGTTAGCAGTTAGCAGGTGACTTTTTAAGTGACTTTGGAGTCACATTTATTTACATGATCGATTTGTACAAGTTGTTCAAACGGTTTGTGTCGAGTTTCTTCACTTCATCCAGCCGCTGACGGTTAGAGACGATAATAACCTCCCAGACTCGCTGGTTTATCCGTGTTTATGTGTCGAATACTCCTGAATCCACTGAGATACAGAATCACTGATTCACTGGGTGAGAAAGAGTCTCAGGATCTCAGGACTAAAGGATTCTCCTCTCAGATCAGCTTCACGCAATTCATTACCGGTTCAAAAATGTAAGAACATGCATCTTCACGAACGTAATGAATTAAACATGTCATGATTCACTCGCAATTATGAAGGTCAATGACTCAATGCACTGAATTTCTTTATGCAGGAAATCTATTTAAACATCAGCGCTCAGATAAACATGCTGTAGAACGAAAACCTACCCAAAGTCTGTGTGATACGAGACATAGAGAGACATAGAGAGACATAGAGAGACATAGAGAGAGAGAGATACTGTAGAGAGGTAGATCAATCTGAAGAATCATGATTCTTTCTTTTAAAGGAATCATTCACAAATGAACCTCAGTGACTCAGTGATTCAATCGCTTTAATGACTTGATCAGAACATTTGAATCTTTTTGCACAAAAATGACAATAGATTTCATGAACCACGCTGATGTGTTTAAATGTCTGACGCTGCGTCTCAGTGACTCGCTCAGAAAAACTCAAACGTATTTCAAATGTTCAAATCTCAACGATAAACTTTAACGAGTGTTTTAAAGAGAGAGAATTCGCCATGAAATTCAATAACTTTACTGAGTGATACTGATTCGTTCCTGAGTGACTCGTTCAGCAGGAGTGAATCGCTCCTGACCTAAACGTGTGTGTGTAGTGACCAGTTCAGCTTAGACGCTCAGTGTAAAAAGACTCGTTTGTGGACGGAACGTGTCGATGTGAACTGATCCGTCACTTCAGTGAGTCGTTCATTAAGACCGAGTGAAGTCTCTGAAAGCTCTGGTGAGGATCCTGAAGAACCTTCAAACCCCGATAAGTGTGTAAAGCCTGTGTGTGTCATCGGGAAGCTGATCAGTGAGTTCGAACAGGAAGTCGTTTTGAAACCAAAGGAAAACAAAAGAGAAGAACATCCTGTCTCCCCCAGCGCACATCTGCAAGCGATCGAACCCGAGCACGCGGGGACTCGGGGACTCCGTCTCTTTCAGGATTGTTCAGACGGTGGAGTTTGGAAACATAAAAGTTATTCTTGTTTTAATAGAAAATCAGAAGAGATGTGTTTCCTCTCAGTGTGGAGGAACAGCTGGGGCTTTTTATTCATTTGTTTATTCATTTATATATTTATTAAACTGAGCGGTGTGTAAAACGGATGCTGCGCTCTCAGCTGTGGATAAAATAAGAAAATGGAGGCTTGTGTTGTTCGCATTACCTGCACCGTGGTAATTCCATCAACACCTGCGGAGAGAAACACACCAGCGTGACACTTCACACTTCACACACCTCCGTTCTGGTCGGATTGTGTCTCTCGCAGGAAAAAGGCGCCGGCGTGTGTCGGGTCTAAATGTGGAACGGGGTTTATGACAGACACATGCGCTGGTGTTTCAGTCACGCCGCGATCAAAGGACCAACCTGTAGCAATGTTTCATTGGATTTTAAACACTCTGGTCACACCAGGCATTACCGAGTGTGGAGAGAAACACAACGCGCCAACGCTCGCAGACTTCTGCAGGCATTTTCTTTTTTTTTTTTTTTTTCTTTTTTTTTTTACAAAACTCTCTTTCATAATTTATAAAGACTTCAGCTTAGTAACTCCAGGCTCCCTGAAGAATCCATGAATATGCATGAATATGCAAATCTGAACCACCTCATGAACTCAACCTCACCACACCACAAACCTTATCCAATTAGCTAGCCGGTTAGCTAACTGCAGGTACACTCGCAGGATGTCAGTGTCACGAGTCAGTGTTACCATGACGACCACGATCTCTTCATTAATAACGTTGGATGAGATACAGAAGCTAACAATATGGATTAGCATCCAGGTTCTGATGCTAAGCTCTGTGCAGGACTGAGCCAAATCCGTGGAATTTATTTTCTTTATTTTATTTTCTTTTATTTTATTGTGTTGAATTTATCATCACAAACTGGGGTCATATGTAGCCCCGCCCCTAAATCAGTTTTGCACAGACAGACACACGCAAATTGTCTGTTTCTTAACCACCTTTACACACTCAAAGTTTAAAACATACTGTATATAATTATATTTGTTATATAATTGTGATTTGATTTTTGATATATATTAATTATAAAATATTTTTAATAGTACTTTGTTGATTTTTTTACCCTAAGTTTATGGTTTATTATCAATTTGGCAATAAGTTGTTATTTGTTATTTGTTATATGACGTCATGTCGGTGCGGTGCGAATAGCTCCTGTAGGTCAGGAAGTGATTTTGTATCGGCGGCGCACAGACTAGAAATAAGAAAATAAGAATCTTCACGAGCGTTCATGCGCGGTCAGGAGCAGCCGAGTCAGATAATGCTATCACTTTGATAAACATCTCATGTGGCTCTGTTTATGGAATTAGAACTTTTGTTGTCTTAAAGTTATAGGTTTTTCTCTTTGCTTTTTTGACCAGCAAATGGCATCTAACCACAAAGTAAAACTGACTTTTACACACTTCATCTCTGTGATAGATTTAAGCAACACCACTAAAGCTTAAACACTTAAATCAGAGTTAAGAGTCACACGAGGGATTGGCGAACATCGCCAGCATAACTTCAGCTCGAATGAAAGTTCAACAGCCAATCAGAGCAGAGTACGAGCGGAGGGCAGGAATAAGCAACGTCACGCCCAGTCCGGTGTAGGACAACGTCGATACTTACACCCACTGAACAGTGTGGAGGACAGCATGTCATTCAGTTTTATTGTCAAATGACTCCTCTTTATAACACTAGAACCGAGTCCATCATGTCCAGAGATCATCTGTTTATAGCGTTTTTCCTAAATAGTGCCATTCACATCTTCCCCATGTCGTCCATTCCACTTTCATTTCTTGCACTTTGTAGATGCATCATTACAGTCACACGATTGCCAACAAACTACTGCAGTGTGACTCCATGTGGCTGCAGTATAGCGCCCTCTGCTGCTGAGCACATACAGTACTGTACACAACCTGTCTCTCACCTCGCAGAACTGCATCTCGAGTTTTAGCTCCAGTGTTTGTCAGTCTTTGTGACAACATGAGAATTTGTTAAAAGTGAAACTTTTGCTTCTTATTCATAATTACTATGACTTTGTAGATGTCCTGGACCTGACAATGTACTACTGATGTGTGTGTGTGTGTGTGTGTGTGTGTGTGTGTGTGTGTGTGTAAGGACGACAGCACTGAAGTATCAGACCCTTTGTGTCTGAAAGAAGCTGCTGACTCAGCACTGATGAAAATGAAGCTCTAGGAAATAATTATGATTAAGTGCGGCTTGGCAAAGTTTCCACTCGGCTCCTAAATCACACGGATCGAGCCTAGGGCGTGTTTGGACCAGACCGACACACTTTACTGTTCCTGTACTCAAAGTGGAATGAGTAGAGCAATGATTCAGAGTAAATGGTTAAGATTGGACACTTAAGGGTTACGTACAGAAATACATCGAGGGCAAAACCGCAAATCAGGAATCAGGCCCAGTGCATACCCTTCAGTCTCTGATACATTTCAGGGTTGTGATTTTAGGGGAGTGTGACATGAGTGTGTGGGATGTTAGGGATGTTTCCAAGGGGTGTGCTCAAGAGTGTGTGTGGGTGTGGCCAAAACAGTGTGCCATGATTGGTTAAAGATGTGTGCAGAAGTGAGTGTGGTTGGTGAAGGGTTTTTGTGGGCGTGGTCAAGGGTTCATGTGTGTGATGAAGGGATTGTTTGTTAAGGGTACATGTGGGCGTGGTGAAGGGTTTGTGTGGGCGTGGCAAAGGGGTTATGTGAACATGGTGAGTGTAGTATATGAGGACACGTTGAACCCGTGTATGTGGTTAGGGGTTTGTGTGGGCGTGGTGAAGGCTATATGTGGGCGTGGTGAAGGCTATATGTGGGCGTGGTGAAGGCTATATGTGGGCGTGGTGAAGGCT
>QMIH01001643.1:152509-237109 GCA_003987875.1 Clarias batrachus | reverse complement strand
TTATATATTAATTATATAATTATTATATTTTAAGTTTGAATCTTGGGGTTTTTTGTGTGTTTTAAAAAACCTTTCCTTAATCTTTAAATGCTTCACATAGCTTAAACTGTCTATATAACAAGTAATTAAATGTAGGAGCACTGTGCCGTGTTAAAGCAGTGTGATGACTGCACAGGTACACATCCACTACAGGCTGAATGATGCATGGCAGGGTTAAGCTCAAGATGCAAAATCATTATGCAACTAAGTATCACGTCACAAAACCACACGCAAGACCCCCCACACACACACACACACCCACCTCACCCACCTCCCAACCCTTCACCTCTACTCACTTCTGCAGCTACAACATCCAAATCAAAACACATCGGCGTTTACTCATTCATCTTCTAAACCGCTTATCTTGTACAGATAATAACTGTATGTGTCTTCCTCCCATGAACTATTATTATAAAGACACAGCTTGGGACACTTTGAACTCCATATGATACAGAAATAGGATTGAAGGTATAGCTATAGATATCCACAATATTGTTATAAATTAGCAGCTACTCTTACAACTTTACTCAACAAGCACAAAGTTGTTCAATCTGTCTAAATCTGTATGAGCATCTAGTTTTAAAAAAAATTATAAAAAATCTTGCTAAAGAAAACGACACTTTTTGTACTTGCAAAGTTCTCTGGTGTAACTTGTCAACATATTAATCATCATCTGACAGCAGGAAACATCACCATGAAACCAAACGTGGTATTACTGCATGCAGAGCTTTATAACCTTTAATGGTAATGCTATGATGGGTAAATGAACTACAGCATGCAACAGATCGGTCCAGCCCAGGAATGTACTGATTACTCATTGGACAAGAGGCATTTCATAATTGGGGATGAACATGAATTATGGGTACTGTGACACTCAGTGTGCACATCACAAGATGCCATTTCCTCTGAATAACAAATGTAAAACTGTAAAACGTTTTAACTTTTTTGCAAAAAGCAGTGAAGCTTTCTTAATGTAACCTAGTTACTGTTTGTTTTAAATATTACACAGAATTGTTTACTTCCTGTGCACCCAACTTTAAAACTAGCCATGCTCAAGGTGGAAACTGTAGCAGGCATTACATGGGACTTTTCTAAGATCTGGTGGGAATTTTTAAAAAGGCACAATACAGTGTCAGTGTACTATAAGATTTTTTTTTTGTGTGTGTGTCCCCTTACATGCCTTCCTACACATTAGACAATGGACACTCCCCACTCTGGAGATATATTCATCATTTCTCTGGCAGTTACAGAAGGGAACAGGTTGTCTAATCTGCATGTCTTTGGACTGTTGGAGGAAACCAACCATGCACAGGGAGAACATGCAAACTCAATGCATACTGTCCAGGAGGCGGAAATCGAACCCAGACCCTGGAGGTGCAAGCCGGCAGTGCTAACCACAAAGCCACCGTAATACGTATGTATATGTTGAACTGCACTCTAACTGAACCCTAACTGAAAACTGCACTTTCGCCCTAAAAAACCATTGTACCGTCACTTACACCTGAAATAAGAAAGATTGTACTGCCCCTACTGTACTGTACATTTGAATTCTCCAGAATGAGCTAAGAGGACCGAATTCAGAACAGTGAGAAAGAAACTGAGAACTGGGAGGAGCTCACTGAGATAATACGTGTTAAAGAAGGATTAAATCTAATGTGAGAAAACTGCCTAATTTACTAGATAACACATAGCATAGATGCATGCAATCGTACATAATGCATAGTAAATGTGCACACTGCAACATAGGCAGCATGTAAACAGCTGCTAATCTCATCTCAAACAGCTGCTAATCTCAAAGAATGTAGTTTATTAATGTACCGTAACAGTTTTCAATATTATTACACTAAAGGTTGAATAATACATTATTCCAAAAGCTTGCAGTCTGCTGAATGCCTTTTTCTCTGTGACTGTATGCTATTACTAATAAAAACTAACTTATTTTATTGACTTCTTGCATACATTTCCTTTAAAAATGGTGTTTCCTTCTTTCTGTCCTGTTTCCTGGTGCTCCACTCTAGTGCTGAACTTTGAATCTGACCAAGTGCAGTAATTCTCAGGATGTTTCACAAATTGCAATCCTCCTTAATGAATGTAATTTAATTCTATTCTGTCCGCAGGTGATTACTGTATATCGTCATATTTCAGTTTGGAAGAATGCATTGATTTACCTTCATGACGTTTATAATAAGGAATGTACAGTACAGTATAACACTGCAGAAAACAAGAAACTAAGTGAATGTTTTTTTTCACGTCCATATAAAGTACTAGCAGATATTTGGTTTGAAGTGTTGCAGGACTGGTCTTTGCATGTTACAGTTTGCATGTTGTGCAGTTTCGGTTCTAGCGCATTTTACCATTGTTTATTTCTTTTTGAGCCTTTACAGCAAGATATGTGAAAGTGAACAAAAAATGACTTTAAGAAGTATGACTTACTTCCTTAGTCTGAGCCTTATCATTTTTAAATATCCCCAAACACAAACAGCACCATGTTAAAGATCAATACAAACTGTGTGTTTGTGTGTGGTTACTAGTTAACGCAACTCATTGAATTTAACCGCAAAGTTTACACTGCTTCATTTCAAATTCATTGTAGTGATGTACCACGGTAAAACTATAAAAATTGTCACTTTTCAAATATTCATGAACCTGACGGTATTTAACATGGCATGAAATCATTCCTGAAGTTTGAAGTGACAGTTAAATTGAATACATATAAGTTTTCATGCTGTCAAAAATGGAATTAAGGGTTCCTGTATATGATTTTGACAGCTTGAGCTGTCCACTTTGAGCTGGAAAGTACTCTCAAAAAATATTGTTTAAATGCGCACAAGTTTTTTTAATTGACTTACTAAATATGCCATGTTAAAAAAACATTAATGTCAACAATTTAATAAAAAAGTACACTTGGAGCATACTAGACATAATAATAATAATAATAATAATAATAATAATAACTATTATTATTATTATTATTTATTGTTGTTGTTGTTATTATTAACAACAATTATTATTATTATTATCAAAACTATAATTACTAAAAATAAAAAATTATCTGTGTCTGTGTTTTTAAGTAAATAAATAAATGATTTAGTAAAATTTTATATTGTTGTTGTAAGTTTGTGTCTTAACTTTAGACTTGTGTTTATTTTATGTACCAAAGCTGTCAACACCCACACACTGAGCATGAGATTCACACAATTACTCATCTTCACACACTCTCATGCAGTTATAGTAGTGCTGATCAGACCAACAATATAATAAAATAAATCAACATTCTTGAACTATTTTTACAGTGTGTCAGAGTGCATCATCTTGCAGAAACCGGCTCCTGCCACCAGGGAATACGGTTTCCATGCAGTGGTGAACTTGGACAGCAACAATGTTCAGGTAGGTTATATAAGTCAAAGTAACATACAGTACATATAAAAAGCATGACTCAAGGTTTCCCAACACGACAATGCCCAGTGAGTAGCATGTCGTGTGCTTCAGAGGCGGACTATTCTGGAATTTTTCCTCAGTGGAGCATGCCCTCACCATCGATCATCTCCTTGGCTTCCTTGCCTTCAGTTCATTCCAGCAGTGATCTGACTGCTAAGACCAACCGCTACCATCATATGATCCACACACACTGCACCTTCCTTTCTGACTCTCACCACACTTCCTCTTAACTCAACTTCCTCATTAATAAAATAGCATGCTTCATTCTCACATTCTCCATCTCCCAGTGTCTGTGCTTCATGCTTGCCCGGCTCAAGGCTTCTCAATACATATACATAAATGGCCATAAACAGTGCTGTGCACTAGGGTGTGTTCAATGGTTATTGCCAGCTCATACCTTGTGCTCTTAGAGTAAATAATAAATAAATAAGAATAAATAAAGAGTGACCAGACCAAAATAAAATGGTACATGAAAGAATATTACTAAAGAAAATGTCAAAATCATTCAATCTAGTCACGCCATTCAACCCTCACCACGCCTCCTCCCCCTCAACTGCCCTCAGCTTTAAAATTCTGTTGTTATGCAGTTTCTGCTCTAGGACATTTTACCACATCTTCTTTCTTTTGGCTGCACGAAGGCCTGTGGCCAAGTCTTGTCTGTCAGCATTGTTTTTAGCATAAAACTTTTATCCCATAGTTTCCCTTTCATTTTTTCTGCTTCCCAACATAAATTCTTTTTCAGCATTTTTTTTGTTTCAGCGCTCATCACAGTTGCGTTTGTACTCATTTAAGTACCAATGATATTCTCATCAACTCTTGAAAACTAGGTTATATTTTCTTCAGGGTGCATATACAGGTTGGTGCTATATTAGAAATTTTGTTGGAGAATAAGAATAATTTCTCTGTATTAATGCACGTACATAGTTCATATACAATATACATTACCAGGCCTCAAAATAATGACAGGGCAGCAACACATTGGATATTTTAAGCTCATGAATCATTTGCTCCCATAAAGTCTATTTTTTTGCAAAAGAAACAGATCAGTATTTCATTTAGGACCACATGTAGAAGTGGCCCAAATCAGAAATAATCAGATTTCATGTGATTTGTGCTGTTTACACTGGTCTGAGAGTAATTCTTATGTTATTCTAAAATGCTGAAGCTTGATTGTAACAGAAATTCAGCTCTTCCTGAATAATTTAGGACTGATATTCTTGGAAATCTACTATGCAAAGAGCAGGAAAGCTTGACAGGTGAACCATAAAGGGATACTCTCATGCATAGTTCCTTAGAAAGTCCTCAAATTTAATCTAGATTGCTCCCTAATAAACGTAAAATCTGTAAATTGCTGTAGAGCAACAGGGAGTTTCCTCACAAGCATGCCGTAGGTGTTGCAAATATTTAAGATATTCTATTTATAAAGGCAAATAACTCAATTTCAAATTTAGAATTTTCAAGATTGTGTCACATGCTCAAGTTTATTAGCCAGTGTAAAGCTTCCTCTTTTCTGAGCGGCATATAGACACAGACGGCAGGTTCTGCTTAACGTGCTTTTATTTGTAAAGTGAAGGGGGAGGGGGTGAGCGTGTAGGGAGAAGTCTGGTGTGGTAACCCGTCTAAGGGAGTGCGGCATTCGCGTCCTCCACGGCCGAGCAGCGACAGCGATGAGCTGGGCAGGACGTAGAGGTTGACGTATGCGGGGTGTCGATACTGCCAGTGTCCCCGCTCGGCGCGCTTCGGGTACACGGTATGGGCGCTGGCAGATGATACTACCTGGGGGTGTTTTAATGTCCTGCCGTATGAGGTGTGTGAGCCCCAGTTCCAGGGAGAATACGTCTTGATGTTGGTCAATAAGCTCCTTCATGGTTTGCACCTGGGCTGGGGTCAGATCCTCTCCGCATGGTACTAGGTCTCGTGCCTGTTCTGGAGAAGACACAGCAGCCATAGCTGAAACCTGTGGTGTCGGTTCTATCCATTTTTTCAGTAAATTGACATGATACAATTCAGATGCCTTTCGCTTACCTGGCTGTTGCAGCCTGTAGTTTACCTTTCTGATATGGTGAAGGGCCCCTGCTGTCATGGGGTCTAGTTGGTGGTTTGGCTGGCTAGACCGGCTGATGTAGTTGCCGTGGGCATATATGGCAGGTATGGATGCAGAGGGGTGTATGAACAGAAATAGTTTTTATTAACAAACTCAAACAGACAAAACAAAGAAACCAAAACAACAAACTCAAACTAAAACTAGGGCTCAGGAAAAACACAGGAACAAGAACTGAACACAGGGAACCAGGAGCTGACACAGGGAACCAGGAGCTGACACAGGGAACCAGGAGCTGACACAGGGAACCAGGAGCTGACACAGGGAACCGACAGAGAACTAGGGATGAGGAAACATGGAGCTGGAGCTAACTAAAGACACATAGGGGAACTAGAGACGAGGCTCGACAGGACGTGGCGGGAACTAGAGATGGGGACTGGACTGGATTAGTGGTATAGTGAGGTTAGTAGTTACATGGAATACTGGGAACACTGGGTGCTGACCTAACCGGGTTAGTATCTAACTGGATTAGTGGCTAACTGGGTTAGTACTGAACTAGGGGACCGGAACTGGAACACAAAAGGAAAGGCACACATGAGGCTATACCAAACTAGCGGCTAACCTACTAGCGACCAGAACCATTAGCAGTCAATCCCACTAGAGGCTAGCCTACTGGAGGCTAACCCTACTAGGGGCTAACCCTACTAGCCGTCAAGGCCTACTAGCGGCTAACCCCTCATGTGGCTACACATACAAGGGAAGCTACACACAAAGGATTAAACCAGAAGACATAACAGTACTTACACAGGAGGAGAGACAGCCTAACTAAACACTGAACAGAACAGATCCATGAATCCACTAAAACAAGGAACATACAGAAAACAAAACTAGAGCCCTCTTTAAACAAAAGTAAAACAATATAACTAAAATATAAACTTAAAGAAACAAACAAAAAGGAATGCCCACATGACAGTAATACAAACAAAACATTCAACAACCAAACAAACAACAAAACAATGCTCGACCCAGTTTCCCAGAACAAACTGCTATTTATAGACACTTAAACAAGCCACCTCAGTTCAGGTGAGCACTCATCACCTGACTGAGGTGGCTTCTGGGAAACTGAGTCAACCAACAAAAACTACAGAGACAGACATGAACAGCGTCCTCTAGTGGAGGTTCCTAACAGCTGCCAGCGTGCAAGAAACTTACAGTTGGCGCTGGGAACCAACAGGAGCACCTGGTCGCCAGGTCGGAATTCACAGGGTTGTGCTGGACGGTCGTACGAGTTCTTTTGCTCAGCTTGTGCCTTTTCCATATGCTGCCTCACTATGGGTAACACACTTTGAATTTTTTCTTGCATATTTTGTACGTATACGATCACTGACCGGAAAGGAGAAGGCTGCTCCTCCCACGCGTCTTTCGCCACGTCCAGTAATCCTTGGGGTCTCCTCCCAAATAAAAGTTCAAAGGGGGTAAAGCCCGTGGAAGCTTGGGGGGTCTCCTGAACTGCGAAGAGCACTTAAGGCAAAAGCTGATCCCAATTTCTACCTTTCTCGTCAACCACTCTTCGTAGCATTCCCTTCAGTGTTTGGTTGAAGCATTCTACTAATCCGTCAGTCTGTGGGTGATAGACTGACGTGCAGAGCTGTTTTACCTGTAACAGTAAACAGAGATCCTTCATTAATTTTGACACAAAAGGGGAACCTTGATCCATGAGGAGCTCCTTTGGTATTCCCAAACGACTGAAGAGAAGTACTAGTTCATGTGCGATGTTTTTAGAAGTAGCTTTCCATAGCGGGAGCGCTTCGGGATACCTTGTGGCATAATCCATAACCACCAATATATATTCATGTCTGCGGGCAGACTTTGGGAGTGGGCCCACGAGATCCATTTCAATCCATTCGAATGTAACTCCTATAATTGGAAGTGAGACCTCTCGCGCCACCTGCTGAGACAAAGAGAGAGAGGTATTAGAAAGGGGCTCACTTCCGCATCTGCACTCTCTCTCTGTGTCTGGGCCATCCAGGAGTGACAGGAGGGCGTGGCAGCCTTTCTCCTTGGTCGGCGTTCTCCCTTTTTCCGGCTGCGTTTTCCCCCACCGGCCGGAACAGTCTCGTCCTAATAGTAAGGGGACAGGGATGTTAGGCACAATCCCCAACAATCCTTCACCGTAATGCGTGCTGCCGGGACTTCCTGTCGATCCCCATGCACACAAGTGATCGGTGGCCGCACGGCTTTGCCCCACGGGGAATGATTAAGGGGCGAACCAGAGTGACTGCACTGCCTGTATCAAGAAGGGCCAGTATCGGTATGCCTCCGTCCTGTACCCAACGCGTAGGAGCGGGGCTTTTACTCTCGCTACAGCCAGCCCAGAATCCACACACAGGGAAAGCTTGAGGGAGTTCTGTTCAGTTGGTATGAACTCATCAGTCAGTGTTTGCGGTTTTGGCGGTGTGCACGTTTTTTCTCTCCTTTGTCCCATTAAGAAGCGGAGGGGGGAGGGGGGAGGCTTCTCTCTCTGGTTCTTCGCTTTTCTGGGCCAAGCGACAATGTGGACACGGCGCATTCCAGCGCCTCGATTGCTTTATGCACTGATTTGGGCGATCACATGCCCACTGCTTTCCTTTCTTCACGTGGTAGGGTGTGCAGTATTTTATCCACCACAATCCACGTGAAGTAAGTTCATCCTGCTGGTGCCAGCACCTTGCGATTCTGTGTAATATCAAATTCAAATTCAAATTCAAATTTTATTTGTCACATACACAGTCATACACAGTACGATATGTAGTGAAATGCTTAGGCGACTGCCCGTGACCTTAGAATAAAAACTATTTAAGACTATTTACACAAAAGAATATAACAAAGAACGTAGAAGTAGATTTAATTAAGCATAAAATAATAATAATAAAATATATGTACAGTAAAAAATATACAATAAGAAAAATATAAGAAAATAAAAAATATAGAAAAAATATAAGAGAATAAGAAAATAAGAAAACCTGGGTGCAAGTATAGAGAAAAATATACATCTGATATAGGGAATATATTAAAGCCTAGGTGAACCTAGGTGTACAGTATGGAAAAATATGGAATATAAATAGAGATGTCCAGGGGGTGTGCAAGAATGTTATAAAGTGTTTTGTACTTAAAGTGACATGTGCTATAGAATAAATAGTGATGTGATGTGAAGGGTGTGCAAGTTTTGTCCCAAGAGTCCAGAGAGGGTGCAAGAAGCATGAGTGTGGGTGTGTAAAGTAATTTTTCTAGTTGTGCTCTGGGTGGTGATTGTATGTCATATGACCAGCGTTGAAACTCCGAAGCTGCTTGGGAGCTAGAGAGCCCACACCGGGCTAGGATTTGAGCCGTTCGTACTGATCCGCCTCTTCTTCGGTGAGGGAAAAGTATGTTGAGCCTCACCTGATAAGAGTGGGATAAGAATCGCGCTCCATTCACGCACCAGCCACCCTTCTTGCTCAGCAGTGCGTTCAAAGGTTTGTAAGAACGCCTTGACGTCATCATAGGGGGAAAGTTTGGACAGGAGTCGTTGGGCGTCGTTCTGGGGGTCAGGGAGGGGTACATGTTCTCCTCCACGCTGATGTAGTCGCGTAAGTTCTGTGGCGGTGGCCTGCAGTCCTTGCGCCAACTGCTCTAGCACGTTATTTTGTTGTAGGCCATAACCTACTCACTGGGCTGGAGAGCCGTTCCCCTTTTATAGGTGTGCATTGCCTCCAGGACGGTGAATGAAAATCAGGAGCCGGCCGTGCCAAGTTACGGCGCCCCGCCCCTTTTCCGCTGTCCATGGTGCTGAACTGCTTGTTGGGATGCAGAGCTGTATGAATCTTGGAAAGGGTGTCGGGTCCCCCGTCACACAAGCATGACCTAACCATCACTTCAGCAAACCATGACAAAACCATGACTTTCTTTTGTTAAAAAATTAACAAAAGTGCAAACAAAATTAAAATTAAATGTTTAATACTCGCCTGTAAATAGCCATTCATCAGGTGATTAAGCATCATTACTACTATTATAAAATAAAGGCATGACTCACATCGCATCCAGTCAGCAGCTCTGCTTGCTGTAAGAAGTGCTGGAAAAGCACCGACTGTAAGCTCGACCGTGATCACTTCACTGCTGTTTAATTAGAAGATCAGGTCGATCTGGTCCAAGCTCTTTGACTTTTTTTCTTTCTTCATCCGATCGCCTTGCGAAGGGGTATTTTAGCAAAGAAGTTACAGAATTTTCTCTCATATTTCGCTGGCTTTTATGTCAATCACTATTCAATACATTAACAAACAATCTGCTGACCGTTAATAAGACTCGTTGAAGATAGTCCAATCACATGAGCCCAAATATTTAAAAACAACATTGATTTGCTAAGAACAAAAGTGGGAAGGTTCGGGGCGCACAGTGCTGCACCCCAAGGATGATTTGTCTTAGAGCTCAGCCTCAAGTCACATGCTTTTCAAAAATGTACGTGCCTACATAGACACTCGTTTGTCCGACACCCCGCGTACATGAACACAAATGAACTTAATACAGTTTCAACTTTTTTTAATTGCAAATAAATTATATTAAGAAATGCAGCAGAATATTGTGACTAATTGACTTTATTTCATTATTAAAATTAATATTATTTTGTGTTAAATATTTCATAGTAAAATAGCATTCTTCTCTACCTTTTTTTAAGCGAGGCGGCACCCCTGCATTGACCGATCGAATTCTTTACTTTTACTTTATGTTTTGTATTATCATTTTTTATGATGCTGATAAAGGTTTTGTGCTGAACGCTATTGTCGGCTCTGAGCTCTTTTTCCCACTGGCTGTCCAGTGCACAGTTTGTGTGCATGCGAATGTATAGTAATCCTATTCCATATGTGTTCTGAAACACGCACTCTTTCACTTTTAATTTACAGAGAGAGAGATATGGATCCTTACTCGATACAGCAAATTTTTCTGAGCAAAGAATGAATAATTAACATCGATGAAAATGGGAAAAAAATAAAAGGTGGAGCTGAAAATTTACACGAAAATTAGAAAAATGCTTAAAAAGCAGATCTTGTGAAATTATTCAAATTAACAGTTTATGTTTTTGGCGTGAGGGGAAATTTCAGTTCAGCAGGCTCAGACAGCTCTAGCCTTATGATCAGGGATAGCAAGTCTGGATCCAGCAGCAGGGTCAGTGATGTTGTTAAGATCACTAAACTCTGATAGTTCCCAGAATATCAAAATCTACAAAAGGAGGTAGAGCATTTTCATATTTAGCTCCAAAACTTTGGAATAGCCTTCCAGACAGTGTTCAGGGCTCAGACACAGTTTCCCAATTTAAAAGTACTCAAGACGCATCTCTTTAATCTGGCATACACATAATTAATTTCTTTACCTCATACTCCAGTACATCTATCCTGAATGGCAACTAAACTAATTCTTTCCACCTGCTCTTTATTTTTCTACCCATCCCAAGGCATCTGGAGATTGTGCCAGCTTTAGTAGACAGAGGCCAATCCTGCGAGAACCCTAAGGACCTGCTCCAGCTTGATTCTGCTTCATGTTGGTTTGGAGCTACACATGCTGCTCCTGAGCTCCCAGTGATCCAGAGCCCCATCTGCCCTCTGCACCTGCTGACTCATCCCTGTGCTGAACTGGACTCCATGTTAATTTAAAGAACTTCTGTTATATCGAACTTTCAGCTGCGTAACACACATGATGTTATACAATTTCTGTTATCC
Organism: Clarias batrachus; assembly: GCA_003987875.1. Lineage (NCBI taxonomy): Eukaryota > Metazoa > Chordata > Actinopteri > Siluriformes > Clariidae > Clarias > Clarias batrachus. The sequence continues at coordinate 225,862 of QMIH01001643.1, read as the reverse complement.
GTTATCACCCAAATGAGGATGGGGTCCCTGTTATCTCAGGGGGTTTTTCCTTGCCACTGTTGCCATCGCCCTTGGCTTGCTCATCTCATTATCTAGACACATCTTTTTCACACATACACACTTTCATAAGTTTTTTTTATTATTATTATTTTTGTGAAACTGCTTTGAGGCAATGACCATTGTTAAAAGTGCTATAGAAATAAAATTTTATTTAATTGAATGTTGACCAGCACCTCGCCCCTTCTATAAGGCTGGCAATCAACTGAACAGGGTAGCTGGAATAAAATCAGCGTTAACTTTGGCTAGTAAACTAGTTACTCATTTTAATTATTATTATTATAGTCAATAATAATTCTAAATAATGCTGAGAAAGTATTACTTTGACTTAATATTGACTACATTAATAACTACTAGCATGAGCTAATTCTGCTACTGATTTTATTCCAGATTACCTGTTCAGTTTGATTAGCATTATTTTCACTCCGGCAGAGAAGGGGAGAGGTGTTGGTCATCATGATCAGGCACTGGGTCATCATCACTGACCCTGCTGCACTAGCAGCTTACACTGATGAGTGGTATATCTTACACTGACTGCATCAAGATGATCCCCCCTGACTAGCTAAAATATTGTCATTATAGTTTTATATGTTGTTTGTCTTAATGTTCTTTCCTTTGTTTCTTTGTTTTACAAATATGACCCAATATATGTTCAGTAATACTTCAAATAATATGTTTAAAAAACATTTATTACTGTATTGCATTCTATTTATATACTAGTAAGTTGTGTTAAAAATAAATCTCTACATTAACAAGCCCATGTATTATGATGTGGGATGTAGCTTTATTATGCAAAGGTGTTCCTTCAATTAAAAACAACTAGTTTGAGATTTATATCTGCTTGTCTTTTTTTAACTATACTAGAGTAACTAATCCCACCCATGCTGTTAAAAAAAAAAGTAACTCAGTAACTTTTACTACTACTACTTTTTACTTTTACTTGAGTAGATTTTTAAAATGGCGACTTTACTTGTACTTCAGTAAAATTCTACTAAAGTAACAAAACATTTATTACTCTTTCCATCTCTGTCATCTGCTTGTCTTTGCACAAATGTCTCAGGGTATCTGAATACTTGCAACTGCTCAAGCTGGATTTCATTAAAGTAACACTTTCATAAATCTGGCCAGTGTGCGCCATCTAATGCTGACATAAAGTAGATGAAAGTGTTGACAGTTCATTTACCACATTCAATTATTTCCTGGCTGAGTTGGTTCCGGCTCTGGATGCAGCAACCTCAATTTTGTCGAAATACTGTTCTTTACAACTGATCTACTCTTGCTGTGTTTAAAGCTTTGATTATATGATCTTCATAAAGATCTTCCTGGCAAATGACAAAGTTTGTTGCAAGAAATATTTCAAATTAACCGGTTGCCGTCTTACTTAGGGATCATCACTGTGATGTACTGTATGTTCTTGCAGCCTGAATGTCCTTCAATCACCAAAAGTGAATCAACAACACAACGCTGAAGTAGCGAAAATTCATCTCCAGCCTTGACAGCTTCAGTTGTGACTTGATGTTCTTCTGTTACATTCTTGAATTGCTGTCTTTACTTCACCAGTGATGGGCCCTGCATCATGCATTGGAGACAACAGCAATTCAATCGGCTGTGATTCAGCAGGTGGCCCTTGTGGTGTTTCATGGTACAGCTTTAAATATCTAAATCTTTACAGAATTATTGTCAGAAACCTAAAATGGAGTCTTTATAGTCTTTTCTGTTCTGCCACATACAGTATAAGCTTTTGAACCTTACTGTAGTAAAATTACTATAGCAAACATCCTATATGTTTGATATGGCTGATGCAGACAGCTGTTCTCTGAGGACTTGTAACTGCATTCGCTCAATAGTTGAGGACTGGAATTTCTACCATTCTCTAATAATGCCTCTAAAAATGGACAAATAATCAGAGGTGGAAAGAGTACTAAAATTTTGTACTCAAATAAAAGTACTGTTACTTCAGTGAAATTTTACTGACGTACAAGTAAAGTTACCATTATAAAAATCTACTCAAGTAAAAGTAAAAAGTAGCTCATAAAAACTTTACTCAGAGTTAACGTAACTGGGGGATTCTAGCATAGTTCCAAAAAGATGAGCGGATATAAAACTAGTTGTTTTTAACTGAAGGAACACCTTTGCATAATAAATCTGTTGTCTTTCTTGTGCTTGAAAATCAAAGTGGTCACTTAAACATGGCGTTACGTCCCAGTTTAGTATCGGGCCGAACAGCAACAGAATGGTTCAGGGTTCTATTATAAACTGTATGGAAATGGTGGTATATGGCAGAAAGAATTAGATCCAGTCATTAACTGATGAAATAATGAGGTTTGTATTGTTTCACACACACACACACACACACACACACACACACACACACACACACAACAGAAGGAGGATCAGATTCAGGGTGGACCCAGTCCAAAATAATAAACTAAATTGTATTTATATTTAGTAGATAGATTACTTGCAAAAATTAAAAAAAAAAAATAAAAAATACAGGTACCTTCCCTGACTCCTTAAACCAAAAACAGTGAATAAATTCCCTCTTCCCAAAATAAATGGCAGCCACGCCCCTACTACTGGTGAGTGTACAAACATACAGTGAAATTATCTACAAATATCTACAAACATCAACCAAAGCAATAATCAAAGTCAACGGGAGGCAAAAAGTCACAACCAAATATCAAAACGCCAGAATCAGAATCTCTTTCCTCTTTCCCGCGTCTCTCTCCGGTTTATATCTGGTGGCGCTGGTTGATGACGTCACTCTCAGGGCGGAAGCGACCGTGTGGAAGGTCAGGTAGATGCCGATGTGGAGAAACAGTCAGAAAACCTGGAGTGGAGTCTGGAGCGGCGCGCGACCAGGACACGATACACACACGCGAGCGCAACGAAGCATTTATACAAAGCATAATATTTTTACATTTTCATTCATTTGTTTTACTCAGTGGCGCATATGATTTAAAATGTAGCGAAATACATTACTTCAAACAAAACATACTTAAGGAAAAGTACAATTACAGATTTTAAAACTACTTTAAAAAGAAGACGTACACAAAAAAACACCTCAATTACAGTAAAATGTAAATGTCATTCGTTATTTTCCACCTCTGCAAATAATATAGCTGTAAATTTAACCAAATATTATTAGACAGCTGAGCTAGGAAATCTTAAAGAGATCAACTTATTTATCTTCCACCTCCCAACACACAGCATGACTGCACAACAATTCCTGCTATCTGTTATCACCCAAAGGAGGATGTGTTCCCTGTTGAGTCTGGTTTCTCTCAAGGTTTCCTCCTTTAGCCATCTCATGGAGGCGCCCTCGGCTTGCTCATCTGGAACAACCTGGTCATTTTGATTCATGCACTTTTTGTCACGTTTTATAAACATTTCCATGATTTTCTTTTGATTATGTAAAGCTGTTTTGTGACAATGACTATTGTTAAAAGTGCTATAAAATAAAAGTGCGAATAAAATTGAATTGAATATGTCATACTATATACAATAGATAGATAGATAGATAGATAGATAGATAGATAGATAGATAGATAGATAGATAGATAGATAGTAAAAGGAATTTGGTCTAACCTGCAATGTATTTAAATACATATACTTCAATATGGAGTCGGTCCCCCTTTTGCAGCTATAACAGCTTCTGCTCTCCTTGGAAGGCTGTCCACAAGATTTTGGAGTGTTTCTGTGGGAATTCATGCCCATTCATTCTGGAGCGTATTTATCAGGTCAGACACCGATGTTGGACGAGAATGACTGGCTCATTCCATGTCCATACAGTTCATCCCAAAGGTGCTCGATGGGGTCGAGGTCGAACTCATCAAACCGTGTCTTTATAGTCTTTACTTTGTGCACTGGAGCACAGTCATGTTGGAATAGTAAAGGATCTTCCCCAAACTGTTGCCACAAAGTTGGATGCATAGCATCGCCCAAGATGTCTTGGTATGCTGAAGCATCAAGATTGCCCTTCACTGGGGTTAAGGGGCCTTTCAGAAACACCTGAATAATTAACAGATTTTGCCAGACATCTGTCCATATAGGATATATGTTCCTGGATTTTACCATTCATATGATTATTCAAATTTGTCCATGTTTGTCAGTCTTTATTTTTAATTAACTCTTTCAACTTAACTGTTACCATTTCTGCAGCCTGACAATGTGGCTTAACAAAATCAAATTAAGTGCCTTAAATTTTATCAAATGAGACATATGCAGAAATGGACATGCAAATAACATTTTACATTTTTTTATTTCCTTTGTTGCTGTCATACAGTATTTGCTTTGCTATTTAAGGCAATGAATAAATATTTGTAAAACATACTGTAAGTAATTTTTTAACATCTTGTTGCTATAAATGGCATTTCATTGTTTTCCTAAACTGGTCATCCTATACACTGTACAGTATATTAAATCATATGGACATCCAGACAATCTTCAAGGTCTCAACTGAAATTGTTTTAATGACGAAGCAAGGATATCCTGGATTACACCACACCCTTCAGGATAAGAAATGCTTCATTATAAGGTTACAAGGCTAGTAGTGGGGGAAAAAAACATAGCAGGGAAGAAAAAATTAAATGCGCCACAAATAATATAGCTGTAAATTTACTCACTCACTCACTCATCATCTATACCGCTTAATCCTGTATTCAGGGTCACGGGGGCCTGGAGCCTATCCCAGGAGACTTAGGGCACATGGCAGGATACACCCTGAACAGGGTGCCAATCCATCGCAGGTCACACAGACACACACACATACACTCACTCATTCACACACTACAGGCAATTTGGGAACCTACATGTCTTTTTACTGTGGGAGGAAACCGGAGTACCCGGAGGAAACCCACCATGCACAGGGAGAACATGCAAACTCCATGCACACAGAGACGGGAATCGAGCCTGGGCTCAGGGATCGAACCCAGACCCTGGCACTGCAAGGCTGACAGTGCTAACCACTACACCATCGTGCCACTATAAATTTAATAAAATATTATTATTAGACAGCTGATCGAGCAAAAACATGGATGTTAGTCTCTATCTTCAGTCACACAGAAGGAGAAGATTTTCAGAAAGGTTCCATAGACAATACATTTTTATATAAGTTATATTTAGCTTAAGTGTACAGTATGTACAAACATACAAACACACAATTTTCGTGGCCAAAAATGTTGGCACCCCTGAATTTTTCCAGAAAATCAAGTATTTCTCACAGAAAAGTACTGTGTTAACACGTTTTGCTATACACGTGTTTATTCTCTTTGTGTATATTGGAACAAAACAAAAAAAAGGGAGGAAAAAAAGCTAATTTGACATAATGTCACACAAAACTCCAAAAATGGGCTGGACAGAATTATTAGCACCCTTAACACACCCTTTAAGGGTGTTCACAACCTTTGGAAAAAAATAACTGAAATCAGTCGCTTCCTATAACCATCAATAAGCTTCTTCCACCTCTCACCTTGAATTTTGGACCACTCTTAGTTTGCAAACTGCTCCAGGTCTCTCATTGGAAGGGTGCCTTTTCTCAACAGCAATTTTAAGATCTCTCCACAGGTCTTCAATTGGATCTGGACTCATTGCAGGCCAATTCAGAACTCTCCAGCTCTTTGTTGCCATCCATTTCTGGGTGCTTTGTAAAGTATGTTTGGGATCATTGTCCTGCTGGAAGACCCAAGATCTCGGACGCAAACCTCGCTTTCTGACACTGAGCCCTACAGTGTGACCCAAAATCCTTTGGTAATCCTCAGATTTCATGATGCCTTGAACACAGTTGAGGCACCCAATGCCAGAGGCAGCGAAACAACCCCAAAACATCTTTGGACCAAAAAGCTCTGTCTTGGTCTCATCTGTCCACAAGACATTTTCCCAGAAGGATTTTGGCTTACAAAGGGAATAAACATGTGTGTAGCAAAATATGTGTTAATGCAGTACTTTTCTATGAGAAATACTTGATTTTCTGGAAAATATTTCAGGAGTGCCAACAATTTTCTCCATGACTGTCATACATACAGTCATACATACAGTACACACACATATATACATACATACACACAAAGGACATTTGGTGTTTTCAAAATGTTGTTTTATTTATTTATTTTTTTAAAATGTTATTCAAATGTTATTTTTTTTAACAGTGTTCCACGGATAGGTGTATTAAAAATTCTAAAAAGCTATTAATCATTGACAAAATAATCCACCTTTTTTTCTGTTGTTAATGTTTGTATTAACCACCAGAGGGCGACAAACCGTATACTCAGAAACGATTCTGCCTTTTTCACGCGCAAGCCAAAACTGCACTTGATTGTATTCGCCACGAGATGGCGGCATCACCATTTAGAATCCTCTATGGTGCTCCGCTCACCGCCAGTGTGTTCAGTAATTCTTGTGTAGTGTAACCTAAAGTCTAAAATCTTGGAATTGTGCTTGGAAAATCACCAATAATTTAATATAAAAATAATATTAAAGAGAATTAGCCCTGTATTTGTGTCAGGCATTCAGACATTTAATTTGCTTTGCCAATCTGCTAACAATGTTGGTCAAAAAGTTAGCAAAGAATTTCCCAGCTGATTAGCACATTAATTAGCATTCAACTAGATATCGTCAGAAGCTATCCATAAAGTAGCTACTAATAGGAATATTTAAAAAAAAAAAAAACTAAAAATTCTACACAGCCACAAGATATACTATAATAAGTGAGATGAATGACATGTCTTATCCAGTTTGAACCTACAGAGCAATCCAGCTACTTTAAAAATCTGATCTACGAGTTTCTGTTTCTTTCCTGAACGTATGTGTACAAAAACTTTACAGTGGGCAAAAGGACATCTTGAAGTGGAGATTTCAAGGCCTCGGTGAAATAAAACATGGCTCACCAGGAAGAAGGAAGCCGTGAGAATAATTGCCCAACAGGGAATACCCTCGGCTAAACCAGTCTTAGCAGGATTAGATAAGCACCCGAGCAGGGACTCTAAGCCTGGACTCACAGACCAACATACAAACCTGGAGGGGTTTCAATCACTCTGGAGTTAGTTTCACTAAAGGCAGAACAGGTTTATAAAGGCCTAGTCTGAATAAATGTTTTGCTTTGGGTTAAACATGTTCGGTATTAATACATGTTCTGTTGTCTGTATGTGTGTGTGTGTGTGTGCTTCATGGATTCTGAAATCATTTTTATATAAATGTATGCAATCGCTTTATTTATATAGTATGTTACATCTATTATATACACATATTACATCTGTATTCTAATTTTCTTACATGTTAAAAAAAAATGGAAAAAATGCGCCATTGTCTGACGTTTTGATGTAATCACAATATGTCATGATTAAATATTTTTTGGGATGTATATACATAAAATATGTAGGGAAATTAATGCAACCATGGACATAACTTTTTTATTCCCTGTCATAGGTCATGCACATGTTAGTACAGTACCTCTCTTTCGATACGGAGGTACTAATCACAGGCCATGCATTTGTCACAGTTGATGGTCTTCCACTGAACTACTGAATGTTTGTAAGATGACATCACTGACAAGAGTAATTTGCAGAAAATGGATGAAGTTTTAAGAAGAGGAAGCCAGCATTGTAGGCAAACCACAAAACCAAAAAAGTCTTTGTATTATTTTATTAATTATCCAGTTCAAGTTAGTGAATCAAAAGTCTCTATGGATGATGAAATAATCAACATCCTATACACACATTTTGTACAATTTATAATATTGATTTAATATTTTATAGACTTGTGAAATAGTGTATAATATCTAATCAAATAAAATGCAAAATGACAAAACCATGCAGTATATGTATCAGTACAAATATAAGCTGTTCAATATTAAGCAGGTAAGCCATATTGTTAAATGAAAATAAATTTATGTATAAATGCAAAAAAGTCGCCATGCATCAGGTGTTTGTTTTGTGCTTGCAGTCAGTGGAACGCATGTGATTTGCATCATTTGAATGGCTCCGTCAGAAAAGTGACTTTAGCAGGTCAATGCCTAACAAATTTGCATTTCAGTCCTGTGGTTGTTGCATTTAGAACAATAGTTTCCAGCTTTAAGAGCAAAATGACGTATGTAAATGTTGTCTGGTCTGATAGAATTTCTGTGCTCTCTGCTTATTCCGTGAATGTGGCACTATTATTCTCAAGAGACTTTCTGAAGAAAAGATCCGAACTGCAAGCCGCTGCTTGCTGCCAAAATAAACACAGCAGACATTAGTTGAATGCTCTAGCAGATGAAAAGGAAAGCCCTTCAGAAGCTCTAATAACACACACACACACGCACACACACACACACACACACACACACACACACACACACACACACACACACACACACACACAGAAAGAAAGTGAGAGAGAGATAGGTGACGTGGACGGAGCGGATACCCCAACTCACATCCCAGTGGGTCATGTGCCATGAATTGTAAACATTGCCTGTTGCCTGGAGGGATAATCATCACTGTGGAAATAGTGGACAGGGAGGACAGCTGGAAGTATCCTAAGGATTATCTCAAGTTGTACTCTGTCTATTGTGCTTAATTATGTCTGGGAACATAAATATGATATGACAGAATAATTATGCAACTTGATTTAGAGACTTTTAAATTCACATCCATTAAAAAGGGATTCTAGTCTGGAAGCCTAAAAAGGGATGGCACAAAGGTTATGACTTAATTTAGTCTATAAAAATTAATTATTTTTTTATAAAAGTGGGGAACCTATACTGTAGAATCAAAGGTTTCTGAAAACCTGTATGAATGAGTAGTAAGTGGAAAGAAAGCCTTTTCATATAAGGTTGTTGTACAAGAACATATGTGTAATAGTCAGATGTTCACAAGCTGCTGGATCTTTAAATTATTATTATTATTATTATTATTATTATTATTATTATTATTATTATTAAGTAATGTTCAGCAAAATTACTGACAAAGTCATGATTCTCCAGTCCTGGTTACAGAGCATGTAAAAATGCTTATTATTAACATCATGTAGTGCATTATTTAAAAATATATATATTTCATTCAAGTTGAACTGGGACTTGTGACTTGGGACATATTTCCGATGAATGAAGGCATAAAACTGATTGACATTTATAAAAGACTTGCACACGATGGTAATAAGACTAAAAACATATGTAGTAAAAACATATGAATGGTGCAATCAGTTTAATGAAGGCCGTACGTCCATGAATGCCGTCTGTGACTGATCCTGAGCGAGGTGGCTCAGAGCCCACTGCAGTACTGTGCTTCTCATAAACATTTTGCGAATGGAATGCCTGATCCTTGAAAAACAACAGATAACTTGTAACCAACATGCCGAAGAGACGTATCTGTCTGTGGGAACTTTGCACACAATCATTCATGAACACCACCAGTACATTACAGGAACTCGGGTGGGAGTTATTGCCACATCCACACATAAAGTCCTGACTTTGCACCAAGCCATTTCCACATGTTTGGACCAATAAAGAAGTTTCTTGGATGGCAGTGTTTCAGATGTGATGGTGACTGCGATGAGTACATTAGTGTTGAGGGGATCATTTGGAGAAATAAAGGGGGTTTTTACTCTCATAACTGTGTTCTTATATTCTGCACAATCAAACATCATAGTTTGACTTGATTCATATTCAATAAAATATTCCATTTACAAAAAAATTGCATCTTGATTATTGACATTACCACAAAAAGGATTTACAGGAACATGAAAGAGAGTCAAATACAACTCTATAATGTTTAGACAATAGACAACACAAAAGGGAACCCATAGTCCTTTAACCAGGCCTGAAGCATGAGATGTTGCGAAAAGTGATGAATAATAGTAACATCATGACGGTACTGATCAGTGCCACGATAGATCATACTGCACATGGATCAAAAGGCAAACTAACAAAGAAAAAAAAACAATGCTTCTGGAATAGGTCATGTGTAAAGATACGGGCCACCAAGTCTGAGTCATAGCTGTGTTGTGGGGATTACCGCTATCACGCCATGCTGGTATGTGGGCCAGATAAATGCGGGGTCAACGTATCAGTCCTGCTCTCTGGAATTACGTAAACAAGTCATGACTCTGTATTCTCTAATAGAAAAACGTACATAATGGTAGAGCTTTTTCCCTGAATGCTGCAACACCCTGTCAGAGAAAATGTTTTCCTGAAATCACAGCGGTTCTGTTAGAGAGAAATTTACTTCTCATTTTTCCAGTTAGAAACAAAGTTTACAGTGCTTAGAAACAAAGCCAGCATTCGAGAGCGCCTCTGGGATTTAATTCTGAGGACATTGTTTAATTTTGGAGTGGAGTCTTTTAAATAGTGTTATATTGTGCAAGGATTCAAACCAAATTTTAATATCTTTAGTATATGGCTCAGTCACGAACCCAATGCATGATATGCAAGGAAAGTTAAAAAGCAGAATCAGAATCATCATTTTAACACTGGTAATCTCAAACCTAATTCCAACACCTGTGTTACATTTCAAAATGTTAACAGTGGTGAGAAATCCCTCCATGTCCCTTTCCAACTGGGATGAACTTCTTATACAGCTTCAAGAGCCTCATTAACGTCAATAGGTTTAGAATAAAGATGTGGCTATAAAAGTCAACGCCAGCACTTTAAATCTTTGCCTTTGCCAATTAAGATGTGAAGAAAAAAAACAAGTGACCTAATCCTAAATCCAGAGAGAATTCTGTACTTGCAGTATGTCTTCGTGTAGAGCGTTGGTCTTGTTCTGAGGAATTGTTTTTGCTCAGGGTTGCCATATTTTCTTAGCTGTCCTAACATGAAGTGGCTTGTTTTATTAGTCACCCTCCTGGAACTTTATCATATTTGGTTGTATTGCGAACTGAAATAGATGTAGTGTCCATGATACTTCTGAAATTGGATTGTGCCAGATCTGTGCCCTATTTAAGGTGCGTTCAAGTCCAAGACTTGTGGTGAAATTTCTCATGAATGAAGGCATAAAAGCGATTGCCAGAAGACTTCATGCACACGATGGTGGAATAGACTCTCTTAAATATTTAAACAGTGCAAACATCTTAAAGAACGATGTAAGTCTGTGAATGATGATCCTGGCCGAGGTGGCTCGGAGCCCACAGCAGTCGCTCCCGTGAACATTCAGCGAGTGAAATGCCTGATCTTTGGAAAGCAATGGATATTTGGTCGCCAGATTGAAGAAGAGACACATTCCCAGACTCACACGGCATCATTCACCACCAACACCACTCGACTGAGAGTTATCCCGTGTTCCAAACCAGTTCCACAAAGGAGTTCCTGGGAGGCCAGTGTTTCAGATCCCGAGCACTTGTGAAATGCTGGGATGAGTAGATTAGTGTAGCAGAGGTTTATAACAAAACAAAAGTCCTGGTTTGACTTGAACACCTTTGTAACATATACATCAGATCATTAAACAGAAAAACTGCATCCTGTTTGTGACACATCTTGGGAAGTTTAGGAAGGGCGTGGAAGAAGTCTTGGGTACAGGCAAATGATTGTCCGTCTGTCTGTCTGTCTGTCTGCCTATCCATCCATCCACCCACCTCACACACTCTCTCTCTCTCTCTCTCTCTCTCAACACAGAATCACCCATGTGCATAACGAACCACAGGGGGAAATCACATGTTACCTTTTAGCTTTACCTGCCTCTCTCCATATGCAGATGACACTCAACCGCACCCTATTCAGATAAAGCAGCCATGCTGTTGATTGCACAAACACGGTCAAGCACCAAGGTCAAGAATTCATGACCACGGCTGTACACATGCTGTGCGTGAAATTTTGTTTGCAAATAAGCGTTTTTCCCTGTTTGCTGAGCCGCCACTCTGCCTTCCAGCGAAATCTTAATGCCACTTTATATGGCTCGCTTCCTGTTCTGTAATTCTCAGCTTTGTGTCGCGTCCAGACTTGAACAGCTTCTCCAACCTGCGCTGTGGTTCTCAAGTTACCCTTCACCTCTTTAGTTGCTTATCTAACCATTTATACTTGCCCACTGATATCTAAGAAATGTCATAAGTGCAGTTTTTCCCCCTTTTCTTAAAGGTTCTACTGTATACAGGAGATAGTTCAGTCGAACCAAAGCCTGAATGATATATATATATATAATGTTATCTATGTTTTAAAAGCTCCTTGGGTTTCGTGATCCTGTTTGTTTAGTCGCATTGTTCGAAAAAAAAAAAAATCTGTTTGGCTTTCCAGCGACAGGTGTATTTACACTGGATCACATATCACCAGGTGAACTCCGTTCATATATTGCGGTTTCTGATAGTGAACAGCTGCACCATAATTATCAACATAAAAAAAAAAAAAATCATAATTTTTACAAATGTTTTTTTTTTTTCTATCTATCGTACATTCATATCATAACCATGATTAAGTCTATGCTACGTCCCGATGTAACACTACAAAATGTGGAACTGTTCAAAGAGGATTTCTGTCCAGGTTCATGTAGTGTCTGCATGTTTTTTTTTTCCCTCCCACGTCACAGAAACACATCAGGAGGTGATTCAGCTGTGCTAAATTACTCTTAGGTGTGTGTGTGTGTGTGTGTGTGTGTGTGTGTGTGTGTGTGTGTGTGCACGGTAGCTTGCGATACACTGCCGTTTTTTTCTTCTTTTTTTTTTTGAGTTTTGTCAAGAATTGAACAATTAAAGAAGGCGAATGATTGTTTATATGATTGTTTATTACACTGATGTATTTATACACAATGTATAAATATGGTCTCAAATATGAGACAGAACATTGCAGATCTCACTCCTCCTTTTCCTTGAGAGCCAGTCTCACTTTCCCCCGTGCAGTCTAAAACCCTTCTCTCTTCTCCAGTCCTCACACAGCTTTCATTCCTCATCTGCCATGCAATTCATTCCATTACTTTTTCCTTTCATACGCCACACTGTTTTATGTTTAACAGTATTTGATTAAATAAACTGACTGGAAATATAAAAAGCACACACTCACAAACAGAACGAAGTACAGTATAAAATCTGATGAAAATAACAGCAGAATGTGCTTTATAAAAGACTAGGCCATCCTCGAACATTCTCAGCACTCCTGCGAAAACACAAACAGATGTTCCGAAGCAAATGGGCTTCCCGTTAATGTTTATGAGCCTGGCTTGTTCTCAGGACGCGGTGCTGCCAAGCACGGCTAGAGCTCAGCATGGCTGCACTTACTGAGAGACAAGAGCTAAAGGCTGCAGAATCAGACATGGGGCATCGCGGTGGACTGCTGACATTATGTAGTCAAATATCAGGGGCGTTCAAGTCAAACCAGGATTTTTGATTGCCCAGCGTATAACATATAAAAGCGACGTTTATTTCTCTTTATAAACCTCGGAGACACTAATGCACGTATGCCTGCTTTTCCTTCCAGGAAGAAAGTTTTTTTTTTTTCTCATCATGATCAGACTGCCTGCTTCAAGTCATCACTGTTGATGAATCGCTGGCCTCCCAAGAGCTCCTTTAAAAGCATATTCTTTTAAGCCTGATTAGAGTCATGGCTCTGGCATCCTGGGAAAATGTTTTACTTTGATCGTATCCAAGCGCTAGTGAAATGTAATAGTATAGTAGGGGATTACACAGAGAAATAAAGGGAGTCTTTACTCTCAAAAGTCTCGGTTTGACTTGAACGCCTTTGTACAATAAGCACGAAGCACAAATCCAAAACATCAATTGTTTATACATTGGCAAAGTATTCTGTAAATAATTTTTTTATTAATATTATTTGTAAGTAACAGTGAGTTTTATAACAAATTAAAGTCTTTACGACCTACAGTAGGAGTTACAGTATGAGTAGTTAGGAGTAGGAGTGCTGTTCTGTTTATTCTCCATTGCAACATGACAAGCTTGAGGCTGGTAATTCTTTATCTATTATCACATAAGTGATAACAGAAATCCAATTGTTTCAAAGGCATTTGACATAATTTAATGTAACTAGATACTGATAAAGCACAGGGTTATGACCTTTAACGAGTACAAATATTTTTTATTGTAATTCAGAATCAGGAAACGAGCCAGGACCCAGGTTGTGGAAGTGTAATAAAAGTGTAAAGCAAATACACACACACACACATAAAATGAAATGCGCAAAAGATATACTGGTCTGATGATTAATAGCTCCTATGTCTTTACAGTAAATGCTGTATGATATCCATATCCGGCCTGCTCCTGTCTGACGTGTCCCTAAATACACACCACCTAAACACAACCCGTTTTATGATACTATACAAGCCCACATATTATTACCTGATTGTAACAGGAACATCATTTCCACGGAACAGAAGAGGAATGTAAGGGACAATTGGGTAGATCAAACAAGATAAGGCCAAGCCTTTTAATGCTTCTTCACACAATAAGGTTATAATAGGAACTTTTAGAATAACACGGCTCTGGTTCAGAGTTACTGTATGCCAGTCATTGTGATCATAATGATTTTGGATAAAACTGAAATGAACATATTGAAATCAACAAGGCAATCACTCCATAATTCCTGTCTTTTAAACACTACTTAGAAAAAGTAGGACTTTAAATTCTGAAAATAATACAACACAGTTAAGAGAGTAAAAACTCCCTTCTTTTTTTTATATAAAACTCCCTTCATTTCTTTATATAATCGCCAGCCACACTAATGCGTATATCCCAGTGATTCACTAGTGCTTGGACACCATCAAGGTATCTCAGTATTCTGAAGCCATAATCAGACTGCCTCTTTCACGTCTGCAACGCTGGCCTCCCAGGAACTCCATTAAATGGTCATGTGGAAACGGCTTGGAGCGAAGTTCGGACTGTATGTGGGAAAATGGTAATAACTCCCAGCTGAGTTCCTGTAATGTGCTTTCACAAGTTGGTGACAAGTTATTCGAAGATTTTCAAGAATCAGATGTTCCTCTCGTTGAATATTCAGGGGAACAGCCGCAGTGGGTTCTGAGTCACCTTATCCAGGATCGGCAATGACGAACATACAGTATTCTTTAAAACGTTTGCATGGCATGATTCAAATATTTTAATGCAGCTAAAAGTCTCATCATCATACTGTGCATGTGAATGCTTCATGGCTATTACTATTAATCGGGTTTAATGGCTTCATTCATCACAAGTCCCAGACTTGGACACCCTTCATAATAAGCTTAACCATTTCAAACCAAAATACAGTTAGTTGTAAAGTTAATAATGGCCAGTTGATTCTTAATTAATAAAGTTAATATGGGTCTCAGAGGTCCACCATAGGGTTTCTGTTAAAGTAAATAATTGCAGAAAAAGAACAAAAGTGACTTGATCAGACTTGGTCATTAAATCCTGTGAATCAGGCCAATGTAAATCCTTAAGCACAAGTGTAACAAGATGAAGTAGTTAATAACATGGTAGGTTCTGCCACCAGAAAAACAACTCATCATAATGTAGACACTTAATGAGTAACTATGCATTTAAATCACTATGACTAACCTAGTCGCACAATAATTTTCAACATTTTTGGCCAGTTCTTGAATACAGTCAATGACATCTGAACAAATGCAAGAACATGTGTTACAAAAGCAACAAGGAAGTGCAGTATGCAAACACAATAGAGGGAGTTGCTTAGCCGTTAATTATGTTTTTAATTTAAAGCCTCAGGGAATGGGAGTCATCGCAAGTGATTAAGGTTACACAGTGCTCTTTAACTCTATTTTAACTCTTGAAACAAATGCATGTTGTTGACATCGTCTTAGAAGAATGTCAAGGCAAATAACTCCAGGCAATATTTTGACACTGTGTTTTGTGCATAATAAATTAGATAATTATTAAGGTAATTCATGCAAAAGGAGCCTTGACCAGGTATTGAGTGCTGTACATGTTCATACTTCTCAGTAGTCCAACATTTGTGTTAAAAACCTTTATTATAGGTTTTACGTAATGTAAATTTTTTTTTTAGATACTTATATCATTTTTTTTTTTTTTGGCTTTACCAGCACTACCATTTAATTACCAGTTGATGGCAGTGCACTGGGAACTCTTCTTCTCATCCTAAAGCCAGATCTGTAAATCCGTCATCTGTACACTCTGGTAAGATCATAGATTGTATAGGAACTGGACAAACCCTGCATGACATCTCCCATAGGTTTTCTGAGGAATGGTCTTGAAGCTCAAAGGTGGGAGCTCTATCTTGGCAGGATGTGACTCCGTCTAAACACAGAGTAATCCATGCAGAAAATAGGCAACGGATCCTGGCTGTTTGTTTGCTAGCTTAGTTTTAGCTTAGAATAAAGAAAAGATGGCTAATATTATTTTATATGCTAACAATCAAATTTGCATTTGATTTCCTTTTGTAAGTCAAACTACAATGATTAGCTGGTTAGGTGAAGTGATGCAGTTTGACACCTGCAATGCAGCGGTCACTCAAATTGCTCCCACAATTGCACGATGTTATGGCTTTTAACTGATGAGTTATGTTAAAAATTCACCCCAAACGTTTGTCAGGAATGAGACATATAGCTACTGAGACCAAAACTTTTTTTTTTTTTAGTACCAGGCTGGAAACGTATTTATTTTTGTTGTAAAGTTGGACATTTTTAAAATGGGGATTGACTCACTTTTGAACTAGTGGTCATTTGAAGAAACTGCACAATTTGCCTCTTCCGTGTTGGTCCAAGTCCAAGCTTAAGCCCTTACTCTTACTTTCTTTTTGAAAATAACAAAAAATCTATTGTTTTGCATGTTTTTCCTGTTTTTCAGGATAACACAGGACTATTAACGTCTCATGAGAATAGATAAAATGCAGCGCCAAGCAACAAGTTAACACCTAAATCTCTAGGGACATCACACATATTCCAATATTTAATGTCCAATATTTAATTTAATTGTTGGTAACTAAAGACCAGGACACAAGTTTAGGGACTAAAAGAGACAAACACAAAAGCAGAGATACATCAAGTCGGAATTTCATTTAGTTCTTTATGATCACAATGTCTTTTAAGTTCATAAATCAACAAGAAAGATTAGAAAGTTTGCTGGATGTCAAAATAAAGAATGACGAACACAACTTAAAGAGGACAAATAAAGCAGGTTTTGTAAAATGAATGTTAAAAAAAAAAAAAAACTCAGAACTATGCGCTGGCTCTTTGATCAAAGACCGTTGTCCAAATAGGTGAAAAATGCTGCCTGCCTGCTTCATTATGGCAAGTGTGCTTGACAGGACCAAGAGTAGAAGGGAAAAGTTTAGGATTAATGAGAGAACCTTCACAGAAAATGCTGCTGAAGTCTTTGGGGTTCAGGGAGTTCTGGAATGAAGAGGAAGGTGGTGGTGAGTTAAAAAAAAAAAAAAAAAAAGAATGTGTCCAGTACTCTGTTGCAGGACTTAAATATTCTGTACATGATATACACAGCTGGAAAAACAGCTAGGAAAACAGCTGGCAAAGCCATTCAACTGCTCAGTCCATGGAAATGCATTAAGTTTCATGGTAGAGTTTTGACTTCTGCTCTATAAAACTCTACGCATACAGACCCAAGGAGATCTGGAGGCTACAGTGCTATGCCACAGTGCTGCCTTACTGCAACCTATAGACAGCAGATGCTCAAATCCTTCTCAATCCTCAGATCATCACTAATCATGGGACCAAAGTAGAAAAAGAAAAAGGAGGTTCGGAAGGCTCAGTGATGACAAACCAGCACATTACAGAAAAAAATCTTAAGCTACTAAATATTTTAATGGCTTTGTTTTCCTCTTACATCACAACAACAAAAACCCATGTCTGATTTCTTGTAGGATGCTGTTTAACAGAACATTTCAACAACAAAAAACAACAAAAAACAAAAAACGAAAGTACAGAAGTAGAAAGAAAAACAGTCACTGCACTTTGAGTGAAAAGGCTACAATGCAGATGCAAACAGAGATTTCCAAGAACCCAGTGATGTAGCAGTGATCATTAAAAATAACAAAACGCATAATATATTAATTATCTATCACTTGTGGCTTGAAAAAGAAACAAATAAAGAAAAACAAACAAACATGTCCAGCTACACTACATTACAAGGGGTTTTCCCAAACCAAATGAATAATCAGCTGTCTTTAGGCATAACCCCATCTTTAGGGTAGATATGGATGATTTGTTGTTGCTTGTTGCAATTAAGTAAATTCCAGGTATTGATGAGGTGCAAATGTCACTAATTCTTAAACAAACAAACAAACAAACAAACAAAAAACCCAATAATCCTATTTTTGTACTGTATATGGTGAATGCATGGGTCTGTGATTCTCCCTAGCATTATATTAAAACTGAGTGGTTAAATGTTTAACGTGGAATTATTATTATTACTAGAACAGAAAGATTAAAAATTCCAAACAGGGTATCAAGGCTACTTAATAATAACAAAACCAAAGATGATAATTTCACAGCTAAAACTCACTGAAGTGAAAGTTACCATGACAAAAATCAAGTGCACAACGTTGCCAATCTTTTTCCCCCTTAGTAAATTTTAACATTTCTCCCACATCACCATAATAAAACAGTTTTGACCATGAAAGCTCATAAACCATACACCCCTGGCACCTCTGATATTGCTAGTACTGTTGTATTGTTGAACTTAAGTCTATTATGTATTGTATGCTATTTCTCCTGTTACATGTTAAATGGCTTAAAAAAAAAAACGCTGAGATTATTATTATTATTTTTTTTTTAACAGTTCATACTTCTGTTTCTCCAAAAACATGATTCAAAGTATGAGGATTTTGCACAAATTCACCTCTCCTGCTTAGGGTACAGCACCAAGGATACATTCAGAAAAAAACAACAAAACACAAAGTCGTCTTTTTGGTTTCTGGCCCTCAAAGTGGAGCGAGGATTTCAAAAAGGATTTCTCTGCGTGACCTGGAATGATTGCAAGGCACATTAACTCCTTAATAAATCTTCAGCATCTAAAGAAGTGATCTTAAGACAAGGCTGGAAAAAGAGCATGCAGAAAGACAGACAGGCAGACAGACAGATAGATAGATAGACAGACACGCAGACTGCGGCTTACATTCTTTACACAATGCCTCGTTGGCGAGTTGCATCAACTGTGGCTCAAGAGATGCTCAAGAAGCTCAGCGAGAGAGCTTTGGGTAAAAAAGAAAAAACAAAACAACAATAAAGAAAATACACACCTACACACCACGATGACCATGATTCACATGTCCCCCTTCTTTCAATACACCATCGCTTGTGCAAAGATGGCAAAGAATTTTCCAAGTACTAGTGTCTACATATAGAAATATAGAATTCACTTTGAAAGATAAAGATTATTAAAAAAAAAAAATAAACGACTTAATTGTCAAGGCACATTTGGTAACTGCATCCAGTCTTCCTGATCGACGAAAATAGTCTTAAATTCTTTTAGAAGTTCATTCTGGTAGAAAGCATCAAGTTTTTACGGTTTGCCAACGTCCACTGTGATTTTGGTAAACAGCTTGTTCTTCTCGATTTTCACCACTTTATAAGACAATGAGTTAATGCCGTCCGTGTGCATGGTCTCTCTGGTGTGTGCTATTCGGTCAAATCTAGGACAGGAAATGACATAGTTAGAACAATAGTTACAGGCCTCTTGTAAACACAAAGTTTCCACAAATGACTTATTTGTGGTACTGCTAATCTCCTGATCGCATCTAAGGTTGGATCATGATATTTTACGTTCATTAAAGTCCCTTAGTGAGTTTAATATATGGAAGATGGAAACTGTGTGTTTGTCTTTTCTAAAAGTTTAAAAATAAATTTTACAGCCGGAGGTCAGACAATTTTCTTTTGACTCACCCTCGTTGCTATGAAGTATAAAGTTGTACTTATATAACGGCATTCAAAACATAAGCTAAGGCAAGGTTTCTCACAATTACCAGTTAGGGTAAAATAGTGCTTACTTCACAGCGCACAAACTGCCATGACATTATAATGACATGAATACGTCAACCCAGTACCCTGCTGATGTACTGTACATCTCAGTGAAGTAATTACTAGGCAAAAACTTATATTCAGCTTTCACATCATCGCCTGGCTGCGGTGAGCAACTTGGTTAAGCTGAATTTGTGCCCAAATTATTTTCATTAAACCCAGCATGATTGCCTTTTCAGAATCTGGTAAGTAAATTGTCAATACCTGGCCATCACGTTAATAAAAACTCCCACCACACAGACTGTACACAAGACTTATAATAGCTTGGTATGCTGTAGCATTTTAATCTCCACCTTCACTGTAACTAAGAAGCTCAAACATTGCAAGAGCCATGTGCATCTGTGGTTTGCCACATGGTTTGCCAAGGTTAGAGCGGAAGAAATCGAATAGCTTACATAACAGGAAACTGTTCTCATAGACCAGATGGTAAAGACCTGGGGGAAGTTTCTATACCATTGCTGTATGCTTAGGATTAGATTTTAATTTTTAATCTAGTGTGGGTTTGGTTACATTTAAAAGTTTTTTTTTTTTTAACACTTCATGTATTATAAGCTGCACTTTAAGCAGTATAAGCTTCAACGTTTTGCCAAAAGGCTATAAATATAAATGTATGACACAAATCTTTCTACATCTGTTACTAACGTGGGTAAATAATGGTGCCACAATAGAGGCTGGTTATTTAAAAACAAACAACAAAAGGATCCACCAAAGTGGGGCATATTTGTGCACATGTAAACGAATATTAAGGGGTGTGTTATGTGGTTTCAGAACCATGTTGCTGACTTTAGCCTTTTTATTTTGGATGCAAGTTTGTATTGTTCTATTGTTCATGTGAACTTTTTACTTAACTGTAAATCTGATGGAAGATGTCAAATAATAGAAAAGTAATATAAAAAATAACCTATTCATAACAATATAGAAATTGTGTAATAAAAACAACGTCACCTAGTAATAATTTATTATAATTTATATAAAAATGCTTAAGAAGGCTGCGTTAAAGCCCCCCTACTTTAAATGATGACAAAGTCTGACTTATCTGGTACGAAGACGTTGGCAGCAAATCCTAATTCTAAGTTAAAATATTACTCATAGGGAAACAAGTTACAGTACGTCATGAGACAAGTGACAAACTTTCATCAAATTAAACTGCTCTTGTTGATTTGGTGCTGTAACCCTACGCATGTGCCAAGAAAACTTGCCTGGCAATAATGATAAGTAAACTTAGATACACCTTACTAAGAGCCTATCAGTTTAAATCAAATGCTTTAAAGTCTTTAAAGTTTATAGAGTTCAAAGGATCAGTATAATGTTTACTGCGTAAACAATGAAAATGATGATGGAAGTACCTTTGTACTCAGATGTTTGCTTATGATTGTTTACAGAAAGTCAGAAAAAGGATTTGGCAGAAAACTAAGCACACTCTTAAGGGCTGTGCATTTTACCTCTGTGGATTCGGATCGTTCTTTTGGTCCCGTTCGTGACGGATCATCCTGCATTTTCCGATTACGCCGTTGGGTCTTGATATGACCATCCCTTTGGAGCTTAGCCTGTGAGAAACACGACAACAAAGGCTTCACTTCACTGACCGTGTGTTTGAATAGTAACTTAATAGAACAGCTGCAGGGTTTAAAACGACTGTAATCACAATTCTCATGTGTATACAAAAGAAAAGGATCGCATTGTAAAATACGTTGAAACTTATAGCAACATGGAAACGGTCAACAAGACATAAGAAATATGGTATCCTTGCTAAATAACAACTTGATGAAGTCACTAATCAGGACTAATATTCTATAAAGAATATGTGTTTCAAACCGAAATAAACACAATGTTGCAGGTGAAGACGACTGGATAACACCACAACCGTTTATAGAGTAATAAGATACACTTTGCAGTCAATAGGTTAGCATTCAGACTCCAAAGGACTGTTACAGCATGAACCCATAGTTTTAGGTTACCTAGGGGATTAGATATCACAGGCGTGTCATTTACATATCAACGATATGGTGTAAAACACTATTTACAAATCTGTTCTGTCTAAACGTGGCTTAAGAACTAATCATGATCTGCATAAACAAACACACTACAGTACACCTGAAATGATCATCTTGGCTCTTACTTTAACTACTACTACTACTACTACTACTAATAATAATACTTATTAACAGTTTATTTTTCTGTTCTGTTTCTCCTTACTGTGCACATTACCCAGCTTATCTTTGATATTGGAATAAGCCCAAAAGCTTTAAAAGCAGGACGCCACTGCAAATGAAAACTGTCCGCCATGATGAACACTCTTCTGCTTCCGCCCTAAAGTCTGTTTTTCTTCATCTTTCCTTGTATTTATGAAACTACGTGATAAGCTTTTCCGATGAATTCCAGCCCAGCTCATTAGGGATGTGCAATAACCACTTATAACAGTCAATATGTTCAAAATGCAATATATTTAACGTAAACTATAGGGCCAGTCTCTTCAGAAATGGATTATGGGATATCATGTTAAATATGCAGTTTACACAACAGTGCTGTTGAACTATACAAACATAGTACACAAATACACACTTTACATACACTGATTTAAAAAAAAAAAAATCTTTGATATGGCGTGATTTATTGTGAAATGATGTTTATTTAACATTGGTGGAAGACGTCTCTGGTCTTCGCCTAATTAATCTCAAAGGAAGGAAAAAGGGCCTTGTGATGGAAAAAACTATTTATAACTGCTGAAATAGATAAGGAGAAATAACTTGTTCTCCAGAATTTCCAAAACATAAAACTATGTACCAATAAAATGCACAATAGTTGTGTGTGTGTGTGTGTGTGTGTGTGTATGCATACGCTTCATATTAGAATTTCGCTGACCTGTTATAGATGTCATCATCCTCGCCTCCCCAGCCCCAGTAGTTATTTGGAAAGCCGTTAATCTTCAGGTATTGGTCCTTGCTCATGGAGGACACGCCGCCAAAGTACTGGTTATATGGAAGCCTACACAAGACAACAGAAAATTTCAAGTGTTCAAATGTGGGTTCTTGTGAGAAAAATAATCTTTAGATAAAACAATTGAGAATTCATTGCTTGACGTAAGCAGAAATTCTACTATATATATATATATATATATTATTATTATAATAAACATTTTAAACTGTAAAACCAAAATACAAAGAATAGTAAAATATTATCTGCACTTCAGTGTCTCTCTGGAATCTAGTTGTGAACTAGTTTGTGTAAAAACCTTATCAGTTTGGCTCCAACCTGTTTGCAGGCTGCTATCTGAAAGCTGCCACGTATGCACTTTGACATTCTTTGGCAACATGACGTTAGGGAAGGAGGAAGTTTAAAGAAAAAAAAAAAAAGTTCAGTTACAACACTGCAGCGGGGCAAGTGAGCGCGGAAACTACACCTCACCCCAGACTCAAATGAGATAGGAAATGTCTGGTCATGCTCGAGGAGTGCTGCTCTGACGTGTATGTGTCTCTGTGTGTGTGTGTGTGTGTGTGTAGAGGGAGCAGGAGCACCATCCTAACAAATCTATCACAGATGCTTCAAAGGACTGGCCTGAAAGCATACTGGCACAAGGTTTAGTTTGATGTGCTTTGGTTGAAGAACATAAAAAGCCTACATTCCGCACGTACAAAGTTATTAATGAAAAAACTGCAATGTAAAAGGGTGTGTATAATTATAGATGATCTAAAAATTTTTTAAAACTCTGTTGCACTTTATCTTACGTTGTAATAGTAAACCATTTCCTTGTTAGATATAAAGCTTGATATCCCCTTGATATTACGCCTCAAGGCCTCACGGTCACAGCTTCTGTTTACAACTAACAAATGAAGCCTTTGGCTGATGGCTCTCTCTCTCTCTGGGTTGTGATCTAGTGCTGTAAAATTACAACCAGATGCCTTTAAAACCTGGTAACGGTTGTTCACTGGAGTAGGAGAATGCTATTAAAATGCCATACAACACACACATACACACCTGGTACAGATCCAGATGTATGTTAATGCTTGTGTTAGAAGCGTCATCATACCTGTAGCAGTGTGCAGTTTCTTCATCATTCAGTCTTCATATTTAATACATAAAATGTCATACATACAGCTGTTTAACTGCATTACACAGTATGTAAATGAGGAAACTGAAGAAACACAGCCTGGGGTTGGTGAAACTGCCTCTTTTTCCATCAGTGAGCTTGTACCCAGATGTGCAGTTTCTTGTTCCTGGTTGCCAGGAGTGGTTGTTCACTCTGAGATACTTTTTCACTCAGCACGCTTGTAATGAGTGGTTATGTGAGTCTTAAACCCTCTCTCGCTAACAAGGCGTGTTTGAATACAGAATTGCCGCATGCGATCACAGCTTCATTGGATGAACCTCCCTGAGGATCTTGGGGAATTGTCTTTGGGTGTCTGTTGACTTTCTGGCTGGCCAGTCCAGAGCTGTCCATTTACTTTTGGTTGCAATAAACTTAATAAAAATAAAAAAAATTTCTATACTCAAGCTGTTGTTGAGTTTTTGAAGGAAAATTAGTGCAGTTCACAAAAATTTGCCACAACATAATTGGCAAACGCCAATGGCAGCACTCCATAAAAACACAATTTCAGTGGCATGCTTTGACCCAGTTGGCTATCCATTACACTTTGGCTCCTGGCCAAAATCAGACCCTTATGCCTGCACATTTTTCACTGCTTCCAACACATCAAGCTGTTTACTTCTTGACTAATATACATCCCAAAACCTTAAGCGACCCCCGTTGGCTGCTAATCAATGTAAATCACTGGTTTTAATGTTATGGCTGATAGTGAAGTGTGTTAATTAATCCTGGCCTAAGGTGTCACGAAGTGTGCATGTCTATAAAGGTGTGCGTGTGTGTGTGTGTGTGAGTGTTGTGGAAAAGAATTGGCATCTACATTTGAATACAAATGAGGCTCTGGAGAACGAGTTCAAGCACTGGGGGCAGGGATGGAGCGTGAATAAAATGGAAAAACACAGGTGTTGCCGAGACTCGATGCAAATTAAATCTCGAGAGGTAAGCTCTGCGAATCCCAGAGAAAGCCAGAACACAAAGGAGAAGATAAGAGTCTTCTAGTGTACTGTTCTCTTTATCAATTTAGTTCTTGTAATTTGTTGTGGAGCGCTTCAGACCTTGTATTAAAGGTAAATTATTGGGTTTTTAATTCAATCATGAATAACATTTACTTAACTGAAACGCTCAATAACACGTCATAATATAGCTATTCTTATCATGCTAATAATGCTAAAAAAATCTCTTAGGAGAAACTTTTGTAATTAAATGAAAGCTAAATAAAAATAACTACTATTTGCTAATTTTTTAAAGGGCATAGTGGCGGGGAAATTCAAAGTTGTTGCAGTTATATTAGGGCTTGAGCTGAAGTAAGTAAACAGAAGAGTAGAGCTGATGTAGGATTGTCTTTTCAAATGAATCATTCCCAAAATAAAGGGAAACTGAACGCTAGTGCTGGGTTACCTGAAGCCGAACTTGTCCATGGAGACGGACAGGTGTCTCGGCTGGTTGAAACATTTGTATGTGTTTCGGTCGTCCATGGGGATGAGGTCGACGTCGCTGAATACGAAGCATTCGTAGTCGTACTCCTTCAGGGCCTCGGCGTAGCCCACGTTGAGCAGTTTGGCCCTGTTAAACGTCTCCTCTCCATCCTGAGAGCAGGGTAGGGCAGCGTTAAAGTACAATACATAAACACTTTCATGCAGACATCTGAGAGGAAACGTGAGATGTGAACCTTGTTTATGCAGCAGGTTTCATGTGGTGAACAGTAACGATTACGTAAAAAAATATTAAAATACAGTATGCATAAAAATATAATAATAATGGCAAAATTCTACATAATCGAATTATAGTCATAATAGTCTGTATGCAGTTTTTGGTTTAAATTGCTTTTCTCTTCTTTTTTTTTGTCCAATTGTATTTATTGATTTGTTTCTTGGTCTTTTCTTTGTTTGTTCTAAGAATATCTATGGTATGCTGATTTCCACACTAGATTATCAACCGTCATGCTTCTAAAGTTACCACTCGCGCACAAAAACAAAAAACACATTTATTAATACATGAATTTAACAGTATGTCTAACCACTAGTTTAGATTTCAAATTGTGCTACGAGATCTATTTAAGCAGACAACTAGTCTCCTGGACATATTTCTTTCCCCATGCTTAGTTTAGACAGGCATTTTTAAATATTTTAAACAAATTGAAAAGCTTTAACATTAGCCTACAGTATGCTGACACATGAATAATTTGCAAGAAGGTTTAGTGTCAGATTCGTGACAGCACCAAGCTCAGACAAGACGATCTCACCAGCTTTCACACATCTCGCTCTACAGTATGCAGCTTGCTAGTGAGTGAGTGTTCGTTATATTTCTCCCAGTTGCCATGGTGTCATTGTTAACACCAGACCCAGTGAACACACATGACCTGACGCATGGGCATTCGACATTCTTTAGAAATTGATCTACACTACATCAGGACTACGCTGACTGATCAGGCAGCTTGACGTTGAGCTACACAATAGCAGCGTGTTACAATAAACCGGGGTGGACATTTCGCTCTCGGATTTCTCCCTCTGAAAGGACTTAAATATCAATGCCAAAACGTCCTTAACGCATGCACGCTATGAGAAGCATCGACTTATTCATGTTCTCTTTTGTCATGGCTCAGCACGGGCTGATTATCTATCAGGTTTTATTCAGATTACTGTGTGTGTGTTAGCTTCGTTTATGTATTATTTGAATCAAATGGGATCAAACTGTATTTGGTGACTTCAGAGTAGCAGTGCATGAGATGATGGCGGATCGGCTTCACTGACTTTATCCTTTCTGGTACTCATTGACACTGCAACTAACAAACCTACTTACTATTTATAATTTAGGGGCGTCTTAAAACATTATAGTTATTTATCTCTCCATGTAGTGGCTGTTGATGTGTGCTTATAGCAGATAAGCTGAAGCTTCTGTGGAGTTATCTGTTTAGGACGTGTATCCAGTATATTGTACACCATGCTTACATCATGCACTACCACTCGGTTCTCAGTACTGGTACCGGGGCAATTTTCTCTTTTTAAGAGTCCACAACCATCACACTGATAGTTTATAAATGTTTATAACCTGTCCTGTCTATATTCACCAACAAGGATTTTTTTATATAGATATATGGTATAGATATACGCAATTATTCAAGAGTTGGCGGGAAAAAAATATAATAAAAAGGGAAAGACGTACATTTCTTATTTATTTCTTTATACAACTACGACACAGCCTTCTCTTAAAACTAGTTCTCTTTAAAAGTTCTGGGTTTCAATGAATCTGCACATCATTTGAAACCAAACGGTTTGGTATCGAATGTGTGTAATGAATGTGAGAACCCCCTGCCCTAGGACAAGAGCTCAGGCCATCTCAAATTCTCATTCAAAGCCTTTCAGGTGCTTTTAGGCATCTCCCTGTCCTTGTGGTCTCTAGAGAACTGGATGAGCCTGCTGTTCGAAAATGCAATAACAGTTGAAGATTGAGTCTTAGATAGCCAAAGATAAAGCCTGTAAGGGCTTTCTGTTAAATGGTGAGTAATGAACAAAGAGAGTGGAAAAAAAAAAGAGAGAAAATGCATTCTCTTCTGAGACAGAGAGAGATCTGAAATCTATCTTGAAAAGATTAGGCTGGTTCTTCATGATAGAAGGGAGGCAGGGACATCCTCGCACTGTTTTTTAGAAAGAGTTTTACAAGAAAATTCTGTTAAACATAATTGGTAAAAAAAAAAACATCTGTGACTTTAAGCTTAATTTGGTTGCTGTTGCTGATTTGAGTAAGTCAGAAGCTACTGGTTTTAACCAACAACAGTATGTAGAATTTAAAAGACACAGCTTGCACTGTCTAGTTTGGGTCACCCTGTACCTATTGTGTCCTCATTCAGAGTGCTATCTGATGTGATCTTCTGCTGTTGTATCTCTTCTGCATTAAGGTTTGGCTTGTGCATTCTGAGATGTTTTTCTGTTTACGATGGCTGTAAAAAATTACTGTGGGCTTTGTGTTCATGTTGCCACCTGCAGAACGTCCACTCAGTGAATGCTTGTTTGTTGTTTTGTTTGTTTGTTTTTGAATAAATCCCAGGACATGAGTAGCTTCTGAAATACTAAAACTCAATAGCCTGGTATTAACATTCAACCTATAATCAAAGTCAATGTGACCTCACTTTGGGCCAGCCTTAAATTAAGCACTTATTATTATTTATATACTTATTATTATCACATTAAGCATATAAATGGCTAATAGGAGAGTTGCATGAGTAAGCAGGGGTATAATCATTGATTAAATATTAAAATCAAAGGGAAAGAAAATCAGAAGCTAACGAGATTAGATAATGTACGTCACCATGCTTTAACCAACAATTATAATCATGTATAATTACAACTTAAACATGGCATGAAAAAAGAAAAGTGTGGGAAAAAATGAAAGAAAAACATTACCAGCAGTGACACCCAGGCTCAGTAGCAACGCGTAATTGGCTAGATAAAGAGCAAGGAGACCTTTCTCACCTTTTTTCGTCACAGTGCTGTTAGCACCAGGTGCTGTAAGCCATCATGCAAAAGACCGGCATTTTGGCCAGGAAGAGGCCAAGGAGGGATGGGGCGGGGAGTGTGGAGGGGAGATAAGGGCAAAGTGGAGAGGAAAAGAGGGGCGGCAAAGAGAGCGAGAGACAAAATTAGAGAGAAGAGTGAGCAGAGCAGCAAGTAAGGACAACACACATTCAGAGAAGAAAGAAAAAGAAAAAAAAAGGTCTTTGACCATTTATTCCCATTTTTTAATACATCAAAAACACACCTGTATTAAAGATAAAGCTCTAGACTAATGCAGAAAGCATGAGAAAAAGCCTGTAAACCCAGCCAGAGAAGATTAATGTGTATAAAGCAGTAGAGGAGTTCTTGTGTTTTTCCCTTATTTGGGAAAATTCATGATGTTGGTTCACACTAGATGCCACAGAAGCATAGCAGTCAGACATTTTTTTTCTTGATACAATTAAAAACTAAACAAAGCTCCCTTTCTGATCACTGGCTGAAAGAAAAATCAAGTCTGCCTCTGTTAAGACCTCCAGTGTAAAATAGACTGAAGTTATTTGGCATCACTCAACTATTTCTGTTAACCCCTTTAACTTCCTGGTGAAACCTACCCGTCTTCAGCGTATCATTTATTTTTTATTTTTTATATACTGCATGTGCAGTGCTTTAACGTTTTTTTTTGGTTGTTTTTTGGGGGCTTCGGGAACAACTGCACCGGAATTCGTTCAGTATTTGCCTGCCCTTTGTTTTGAGAGCTGCCATTCAAATTTCAAAACGTTAAGCCTTGTTATTTTTTGTTTGTGCTTTAAATTAATCATTCGTAGACATAGTTGTTAGCAGTGCATACAGACGGGTGACGAAGTGTATGGGTAAGATATACAGTTATATACAGTTGCATCGAAAGCGACCCTGATTCAATCAGGGAAGAAATGGTTCATCGTTGGATAAAGGTTAGTCAGAAGAACTTCTGATGAGTTGTACTGTAGTGACATTTTCCTCTAAGGATGACAAGTGGAACCAAACCCCTAACCAAGGCAGCGATCATGAATAAATGTCATGTGTCAAGATGATGACAGGGCAGACAGAAATATTTCCTCACTGCTAATAAATGCGTCTGGTGTCTTCAGTCACACCTTAAAACACGAACAAAAAACGAGACAAACTTGCGTTTCTACCTTCACATTTTTCTTGTAAAGGTTGAAGAATGTCACAAGCGCGCCCATAAGGGAGAAGAGTATACTAATACTAATTGTAGACTCACTGCAACTGAGTGAACCATCTTGCAATACTGCGCCTGAGGGTAAATTATGTTTACGCAATTATGCTTTAAAATAAATGCAAGCAGAACACTCTTACAACAAAGCATCCTAATTATAGGATGATTTTATGGCCGTGATACATTGGCCAAGTTTATAAACAAAGACTTTCACCATTGACGTGTAAAACGATACACTGTCAGACGAGTCTAGTCAGCATGTTCAGCTTTTTACGAGTGCTGTGAATGTGAATGAAGATCATCAATAAAAGTGTGATAAATGAATGCACACACAGGGGAAGAGTTTGTTACCACACCAAAGTTGTTATTATTATATTTTTTTTATAAAAAAGAATATCAACGTTTTTTATATTTTCTACATTAAAACAAAAAAGTCTATTCTTTCCATTGTGTGTGGTCTATTTTTTTTTTTACCAATTTTCCACTCCCTAGCAAGCAAACTGGTCATACAACACCTAAAGGGCCTGTTTGCATTCCGGGTCAAAAAAAGTAAACAGTGTGATAAAAAAGGCAATACATCACTTGACACCACATCAATTTTTTCAAGACATATTCGCCCTATCCTTCAATGACGTGTGGTTTTTTTTTTTTTTTTTAACTTAACATTTAAACTTATGTTATGCATCTCATAGCAACCTCTTATCATCTGGTTCACAATGTTCATGTCATTTTCTCAGGATGATGAGAAACTGTCATAAAATCAAACATCACACCTGAGGGTGTGACAAGATTGAATGCGAATGACAAGGGCTTATGCTCTAAAGAGAACTGCATACTTTTCCTTTTCTCAGAAAAAAAAATGTCAAGCAACAACATTTGACATTTTCTCTTGCTTTTTCTCATGACGCTGGAAAGCAACACCTTAAATGACGTGCACGTTGTAAACCAGATGACAAGAGGCTGCGATGCAAAAATCAGGTCGGTAAAGAAAAAGAGCAGATATAAAAATATATACTCT
This sequence comes from Clarias batrachus, assembly GCA_003987875.1. Lineage (NCBI taxonomy): Eukaryota > Metazoa > Chordata > Actinopteri > Siluriformes > Clariidae > Clarias > Clarias batrachus. Next base: position 195,108 of record QMIH01001643.1, on the reverse strand, counting down.
CTGAATGTGCAGCGAGTTCCCGTAGGGACACATTTTACTTTCGTTTGATACCTTAGAAACTGTGATGGCTGTGAAACCACAAACAAGTAGGAGGGGGAGAGAAATCTGTCATCGTGGCAGAGTACACAATGTACTTCCGGTTGAAAAAGAAAAAAAGAGAAGAGTAGGGTCCTGTTCAAGCCATTGAACTCTTGTATATATGTGTGTGTGTGTGTGTGTGTGTGTGTGTGTGTGTGTGTGTGTGTGTGTGTGTGTGTGTGTCCGCGCACATATTTGTGTGTGGGGAGGAGAATTTTTGAAAGTCAAAGATTAAATCGTCTTAGGAAGATTCATTGCCTTTGTGTAAAAGGCTGAGGATAAGAAGATAAACAGTAGTAGTTATACATTGACTTTGAGTAAATAAATCAGATCAGGGCGACACAAACGGGCAGAAAAATTCAGATGGGATTTACAAAGAGTAAACCACTAACTACCTTTATCATTTCAATCGCTGGCATTTATCATATCTATTTTTTGATAATATGCACAATGCGACCGGGTTGATCCAGACATCATTTCTTCATATTTTGCTTCCACAGAGCCAGACTTTCTTGTACTTTTTAATACAGTCTTGAGGAATAGTTCTCATGGCTTGCTGGATAATGTGTTTTTCTCTCAAGTTTTTTTCAGTACGTGACCGGTTTCAGTGGAATGTTTTGTTTGTTTGTTTAAGCCTCCCTGCGACCTATGAATCATTCAAGCATAAAAAATTTCTACCTTAAGGCATGAACCGGTGAGAAACAGGTGCAAGCTTCAGTCTGTCAAAAAGAATGATACTTTTTTTTTTTTGTTGTTGTTGTTGTTGTTTAAAAAGTGGGGCAGGCCAAAAGGACCTACCAGACCCTGGATCACCATATATGGCCAAAACTATGTGGATGCCTGACAATGACTACAAGATTTGGGTCTATTTAAAACCTTCTCCATAAGATTAGTGGTGTCTGATCGTCCAAGATGCCTCTGTATGCTGCAAAGACATTGCCCCTGTGCAAAAAGCAAACTCTATAAAACACTTCTATGAAACGTGTAAATCTTGAGTCACTGAACACCTTTGGAATGAACCAGAAAGCTGATTAAACACCAGGGCACCGTGCACAACATCACTCCCTGACCTCACTAATGCTCGTAAAGGTGATTGAGTACACGAAATATAGTGCAAAGTCTTTGCAGAGGAGACGCCGTTATAACGTATAATAATAGTAACAGGAAATTTGATGGTGGAGACGTATACTTTATATATTCACGTGTTAAACAAGTTCATAAAAAAAAAAAAAAGGCTACAAACCACTTTTGTTCAAAAAGCTTTGCTTTAAAGTAGAATATATTAGTCGACCAACTCACTTGGTTGATGACATAAACGCCGTAGTCAAGCTGCTGTCGCTGCAGGATCGGGTGCAGGTAATAAAGCCAGAACTTGAGGTGCTCATCTCGTTTTCGAAAGGGGATGATGATGGCCACTTTCTGCAGAGCTATGCAGTCTTTGGGTTTGAAGCGTCCTCCCATCTGCAGTGCTGGGTTCTCATTCGTCGTCTGCTCGAGACTCACTGGATTGGAAAACTCTATCCGGAGTGGACCCACTGCAACAGAACAGAACAGGTTTTTGGTTAGTTTCACAGATACATCAATCACTCATGAGGTGCTTGTAATCGACATACATGTCTTTCCTTTATGTTTTAACCGTTTCACTTAGAGAATACGCCTGGTCCAGAAAACTTTCTCATCCTTGGCTGTTCTGACAGTGAAACCTAATCATCATGACATGATTTCTTAATTAATTTCTTAAACTTTCAAATCATCTGTGTACTTTTAATAGTTACAGTACCTGTTACTAAAATTCTATTTGTGTTCTGTAGGAGGATGATTTAAGACATCACAGCTTAGAAACAATGGCAAAGATCTCAAACGAAAGCTGAAGCATATTCTGCAGTGCTACAGTACAGACTCACTGAAGTGAAAAACGTGTTTATTGGCACGAGTCAATGAAACTAGAGCAGGAGCAGCAGCAACACCATGTCACACTTTTTAAAACTGCAGCATTTGTACAACATAAAAAAAGAAACAATAAACAAATGGAACGTTAGTCATACTTTGTAGTTCACACTACAGCTGTATATAATTTTAGAACAAGGCATTTGTGCTCGAGCGAGCGTGTTGCGGGCGTGTTTTTGAGAAACTTATCTCTACGTACAGTATTTCACCTAGAATTGATGAAGCACCTCAGATGAGCGAAACATTATAGAAGTAACGGGAGAAAACAAACACAAATAAACAGCACTCTCAATCAGTGATCAGGAACGAAAATCCAAACATGATCCAGCTGGGTTTAAAATTCAGTGTTTTTGGCCCTGTCTGTATTTTCCAGTCAAAACCCATTTGAACCGAACACAATGATTGTGTGCAGCGAGGGGGAAAAAAAACAAAAAACAAGAACAATCTTGGGTCAGAAGGTTTGTTTGTACAGTGCAACAAACTCTCAGCAAGATTTTCAGCAGCCAATTGTGAACGCCCAGTCTTGTCCTAGAACTGGGAAGATTTTAAAAGATATCTCAAGACACAAGTCCTAATATGTTGCCCAAATCCCCCTCCCTTTTTTTTATTTGTCCCAAAAATGTGATGTTGGCCTTTTACATTGGTTTTATTACCATAATGATACAAAAAATGCTTTAACAATTCACATTTGGAAGCGAGAGGACGTCGATGGTTTGTTAAACTGCCAGCGTGTTGATCTGCCAGGATTCAGACAATGCTGTAGATTTCACTTGTTCTCTACAACCTACCTACTTTATGATTCCGTAAGAACAGTTCCTTAGCGTTATGTACTGATTTTAAGGGACATCAATACCTGAAGATGGATCTGCCTACCAAAGTTTTAGCAGCCGGAATAAAAGCCAGTCATCAACCTCTTGGCTGACTTACTGAAGTGAAATGTGATAAACTACAAACTGGAACAGAAATCCGGACACTGACTCCATGTGTTCCTAAGCAGGTTTTAACAATGCTGTTCTAGGTAGAGTTCACATGCAGAAAGGATGTATTGTTGTTTCTGTTTGATTTTACTTCTTTTGTGGACGGTAAGAAACCCGCAGGATAGGTCATGTGCTAATTTCCATCTTAAAAAGATTTACGATGTTACACAGTGAGCCTGAAGGATGAGAAACTCATTCTGACAGATGAGAGCATCAAATTGCAGGATTTAAGCATTATGCACTATTTATTTCCCAGTACTGAATCATCTTTTTCTTGGTGCTGCAGGCTTTATTATTTTGAATCTTTTCCATCAGACTGAGAGGAGACTTTGGTTTTTGGGAAAATGAACTTGTGAAAGAACAGCTTTGATTGAACACTTTGGTATCCATCATTTAACAGGTAATAGGTTAAAATTTTGCTTCAATCATTAATTCTACTTGCACGAATTTAATTGCCACTTTAAAATGTGATACATGTGGAAACTAAAATAAAAGTAACACAGCTGGGGCTGAACACAAAAATACAAGTAAAAAAAATTTAATCAGAAAGTCCATCATACTTTATTAATCATTAAAAAGTAGATATAATGTAGAAACAGAAAATTATCTTAACTAAGCCTGTTACGTGAAAACATTTAAACGTGATGTGTGGTCCAGAATACAAAACATAATCATTCACAGGCAGCACAGCCGAATCACAATTGATACAATCGCAAACTTCGGCGATCATGTGAATGCCAAATCATGTGTCATTTGGATGCACTTTCTCTACACAAATATGGTATTGTTCCAAATCATGAATCACTGTAATGTTCGATGATACTCTACAAAGAGGCTTTAATTAATGACATCCAGAATTGTAAAATACTCCATATTTTATGTGGCCATTCCTGCTACCCTTGGGATCACATGAATGCAAAGTGGTTTGGTCGTGTTGAAGAACACTATGTTCAAGCTGACTTCTGATAAATGCCGTGCGACTACTCCCCCAACAACTGATGCCAGCCAACAATTAATCTTGACAACTGGCAGAATTCACTGTAATACAAATATTCACACTGCTGTCTCATTTTAAGGGCAGAGCACTGGGGTGTTTCTTGAGATATCCGTGTTTTCTTTTGAGATGACATCATTTGTGCTGCTGTGGCAGTCAACAAAAAATAAATAGCTAATTTTATTAGGTCTTTCTTTGCATGTGTAATTAAGTTTGGGCTTTTTGGGATAAAGTCTTATGCGTCACCGTTATTGGAACTAAAGAACAAAATGTTATTTATTCAAGATAAAGCAAAGTCCATAAATGCATGGTTTGCCAAGGTTGTTGAGGAGGAAGGCTTCCCAGTAGAGTCGAGGCTTTTATAGGAGCAAAGAAGGGACCGAGTCGTCTGCCCATTTGCTCAGTTGTGATCATGTGACACTCAGCAGACAAAGCGTTCTACTCATATATCAAGGCCTCGCACGTGGTCAAAATTAACTAAAAAGAAATTGCTCATATTGCAAAACGCCCATAGACCAAGTTACTCGCAATCCCAGGTTCCACTGTATAATTAAATACTTATTGTATCTCTGACTGTCTGAATGATCTTTAGACTAATGACAACATCTTTTTTTTACATTTGGCCTTTCTATAGTAATTGCTTCCTCAACTGCAACATGCACTACAATAACCAACAAAGGATTAGCTTGGTGCCATCCAACTGCAAGGCTGCTAGATGCTGCGCAAGCATTTTGTAAAATTTTTTGTTCCTTCTCCTTAAAAGAAATTTCCTTTAAGATGCAAACCACTCCTGGCTCTTACACTGTATTTTCCACACTCAGCTTTCCCCGGTTCTTATTTTTTTGCCATTACATCTTGGAAGTGCAATTTGGTAGCCTTGGTGGTCGCTCGCCAATAAAGATATTTCTGAACGAACTGCCCACTAGAGATTAGCCAAAAGTATAAAGTCAGTGGAAAATGGCAAGAGCCCGGACCTGCTGATGAGCTGCACTGAGTAGTGTTTTCAAACACACATCAAACACGTTGTATACCTAAAATGTATTACTAGTACTAATCCAATTTTTTTTTTTTATTCCTTTCTTTCTTTTTTTTTTTGAACGGACTATGATCTTGTTTATTTGTACATCTCTCTCAGATCTAGCTTAGTTCAGTCCAGACAATGACCTAAAATAGTTCAAATTCACACCAAAGTGTGGAAAATAAATTATTTATCTCCGAAAGATTCTCCAGTGAGTCTGATAAACGCAGTACGACTACTCCCAGCAACTAATGCCAGCCAACAATTAAACTGATATCTGGCACAACTTTACTGTCACAAAATTATTTACACTGCTGTCTCTTTATTTTGAGGGCAGAGCACTGGGGTGTTACTGGAGATATCTGTGTTTCCCTTTGAGACGGCATTATTTGTGTGGCAGTCTGATTCAGTTCAACAAAACATACAGAGCACAATTTTATTAGGTCCTTGTTTGTATGTTTTTAGGTTATTATGTGTCACCATAATTGGAACTAAAGCACACAATATTATTTATTCAAGACAAAGCAAGGTCCATAAATGCATGGTTTACCAAGGTTGTTGAGGAGAAAGGCTTCCCAGTAGTGTCAAGGCCTTTAAGAAGGGATCAAGTCCTTATCAATGCCCCATGGTGGGATATTCAAGGACAGATCAGGGTGCCATGGCCCGGTTTTCAGAAACTTTTGGCCATTCAGTGGTTGAAATGATAAAGCGTTATTTAACTACACAATCTTTTTCATCAAGAGTTCTCAGAGGGAAAGTATTCAAGCTGTAATTTTTCCTTGTTTCTGCGGTAGAACCATTAAGAGTACACAAAGAGTTCCTCAAATATCAACAAGATGGGTCAACTGGGTTAATTTTCCAGATGTCGAACAATACTTCCTCCAATGGCTCTACTTAGGTGTGGGACCTTCAAAATTGAACTGATCTGATGAGACAGTACAATATTGGCTAAAGAACATCATTCTACAAGATAAGAAAGCAGGAACAGGATGAAAATTTGAGATGTGCCCTAGAAAGCCAGGGAATGTGTTATATCTATCTATCCATCTATCTATCTATCTTTAAACATTTCCAGTTTAACCATTCGGAATTTAATTGCCAAATGCTGACTCACAGTTATGTTAATACTCTATGCCTCTCTTTCTATGTTTGACCAGTCTTTGGTTAAATCAGCACGATCACTCACGGCACTTGAACTGACTGAGGCAAAGTTTGACAAGAGGGTGGAGACAGTATGCTTTTTCATCCTGCTAACAACATAGTGCCACTAATTGCGTTAATTTATCTGGGACCATATGTGCTTTTTACTCACAATGGAGCCACACCTGTAGAATGTATACCTGGAAACTAGGGGGGAGGAAAAAATAAAATTCTCGGTCCAAATGTCAAAATGTATGGAAAACAAAATTCTTCAAAAAAGATTTGTGTCTTTATAATGACAACAACTCGTTATAGAGTTAAACTCTGATTTAGTACATCTAGTTATTCATTCATAGCCCTGTATGCCCAAATTTCAGCACGCTTATTGATGCAGGTCACGATCCTGAGCTGACAAGGACATGTTGACAAACCATGCATCGTGCTTCATACATCTTTAGCATGAGCTTAATTCTGAGAATACATCTTCATGTATTCGTGAATGTTCTCCCGTGTCAGAGTACTCTGGCTTCTCCAGTTTCAGAGCGTTTTCACATTAGACATGATTGATTTCTACAGTGCCCTGGAACGTCAGCTCCCCCTCCCCACTCACATTATTTTTGTGCCTGTTAAAAAATATGGGTACGGTAGCATATTTACACCCTCCGATACAGCAGGGAGCAGTGTGCAAGAGAAGAAGAGAACGAGGAAGTTAACTATTGCGCTGTGCTTAATATTATTGATATTTCTAAAAAAAAAAAATGTCAAGAACAACGCTCTCGCTTGCCTAAGTACATTATCAGCTTCTAGAGGTTTACCAGTGATTTACCAGATTTTGAAGGAGACAGGTGACACTGATGATGACGTCACTTCTAAACAGGTCTCTGTAAACTTCTGTTCTCAGGTCTCTGATTTGATCCCTGCCCTGGTATGTTGTACTGTCCCCGATGCCACCTCTTTAACCTGACTCAGGCACGGTTCCCGAGCCCGGAATGTTTGTGTCCTCACTGATCAAAATTAACCAGACTTTGGGATCAAGTGTTCAGACTTTGAGCCCTAACGTGAAAACGCCCTAAGTGTACATATTCTCACTTCACATCCAGCGTTGCCAGCCAGGGAAATGGTACCTTCACCGGGATTAAGTGCTGAGATGAATACACATATGGATTTCACAGACTACCCTGGATGATTCACATGTGACGTTTGATGTGAAAGATTAGATGAGAGGCAAAAAAACAGATAGTATATATATAAATTGGTCAATTGAATTAACAAGTCAGCCGGAAGATGAAATCTGCATTGTTTGGCAGGGAAATTTCATAAATAATCATAAATAAAAATAGTTTCAATACGTTACATACCAAGCAAAGGAGACGGATCAGGACATTTTTCCAGCTGTCCATCTTTCTCAGTAACAGTGATGTTGATAGTTAATAAAGTGCTGCTTGACTTTGGTACTTCGGTAATTGCTTCTGAGGTTTCTGCATGGCCGTCCAGCTTCCTGGGGTTCTGATGGTTTTGGTGCTGCGATTTGACGTAATAAACTACAGTGACACAGATATGCAAGCAGCAAAGGAGCACCACAAGAGTGCAGATTTTGTGGAGGAAATTAAAGTTCACATTTGAGTCACGCATCTTAAAGAAGAAATAAAAATAAGGAAGACTAATTAAACTGACTCTAGACAGCTATGTGCTGATGATAATGTAAACTACAGCGTATTATCTAATTACACAAAGCAAATAGATCTCGTATACGAAAACCTATAGCATTTAATTTACAAAAACCTCGTTTGATTTAGAATAGAGAAAATGAAAATCCAGTGCTTGCATGGGAAAGTGTGTTCTGCCGTTGAGGACGCTGGATATTATTACATTCAGTGAGGACGAACCCTACGTTTGCAGTCGAAAAAGAAATGCTGTGACACAGGTCACAGTATGACATAAAAGTGGATTATCAAGTTTCCCACTGTTACATCTAGTGAGGGAAACCTGTGGCAGACGAATAAAGGCTGAACTTAACTTATCTATCTATCTCTCCATCTATTTATCTATCCACGTATCTGTCTATCTATATAAAAACCTATGTATTTATTGAATCTACCTCACTTCCTGTTTAACAAACATTTAGAAGTTCTGTACACAGCCGGTAGGTGTATATTACCCAACCAAATAATAACGACACTAAATAAAGCTTACTCGTTTTAATTCTGAAAAATTATCAAGCCCATGACCATAACTTGTACTGTTTTAAGAACTATAAAGTGACATGTCAGGGCGTCATTAGCGTTAGCATGCTCACTCGGCTAACATGCTAATCTAGCTAAGTTTCTCGTGACTTCAGCGAACTTTAATCCGTTTTTTCCTTCGGTCAACTTCTCCTCGTTTCCGTTACAGTTTCCCCCCAACAGCTTTGAAAATAATCCCAAGGTATCCGAATGTGTCTTGAGAGAAGAAGAGGAAGAAGAAGAAAAAAAAAAACATATATAATTGTAGTCCCCAAAAAATAAAAAAAAGAGAACGCGCGCCGTCGTTGCAGCGCTCTGCTTCCCGTTACACTGAGAGATGAGGTACGCCTCGCGCTCTGAGAAGCTCGCGAACACACTTACGTCATGATGTCAGTGACTCGAGACGGCTAGTGATGCACGCGCCCTTCTGAACATCTATCTATCTATCTATCTATCTATCTATGCATCTGTAGGGTCGCCTGTTGCACACGAATATTCACAAAGTCGTCCTCATATCCACTGCACACAGAAAATAGAAAATATGACTACTATCCCTGTGCAGTCACTCATTTAGGTGTGTGTTTTTACTTATTTAATTCATTATTTTATTTTATTTTTTGGGGTGTGGGGGTTGTTCAAACATTTCTTTGAAGTTACTAATACTTTTAGAATAAATAATAAATCAGTAGAATTAATAAATAATAATATAAAAAAATAGCTTTGCAAATGTTTTCAGATTGCCTTTTGTCTTTACTTTAAACATCAAAGTCTACATTTAAAGATGTTTAAAAAAAAAAAAACAGGAAAATAACAGTCTCGTAGGGCGGATGGGGAAACCAAACTGAAACTGTTTGTGGAAATGATCTCATGTCATTGAACTTAAATGTAACCGTTTGATTATTATTATTACTTTTTTTTAGAGTTTTACCGCCTCCTAGTGGTTGCAATGGAAAATAAAAGAACATTTAAAGTACGATAGATAGATAGATAGATAGATAGATAGATAGATAGATAGATAGATAGATAGATAGATAGATAGATAGATAGATCGTGAGTTGACCTTTTTAAATCTTATATGAAACCAACTGCTAGAAACCTGGGTTTTTTACTGGACAGTGATTTAAAACTGGATAAGCAAATGAACTTCTTGTCCACGGTCAAACCATTTAAAAAAAAAACAACAACAACAACTAAACAATCTTGAAAAGGTTCTACATGCTTTTATTTTCAAGTCAGCTTCATTACTGTAATACCCTCTGTTGTTGTTGGAACCACGTATCTCCTGTCCTGGCGTCCTTACACTGGCTCCGTATGCAGTTCAGGGTGAAGTTTAAGGTATTGTTAATAGCCTACAAGGCCCTATATAATCTAGCACCATCATAGATTTATGACTTTTAAAACCATAACTTTACAGTCCAGCATGGTCTCTCAGGTCTAATGAGCAGCTTTTACTTACAGTTCCTATATCTTGAAGAATCGGGCTGATCGTGCCTTTTCATTATCAGCCTTTAAACTCTGGAATAAGCTGCCTCCGTGCATCAGACAGGCCCCTACTCTTTCTATTTTAAATCTCATCTTAAGACCCTTTTACATACTCTTTGGCACTTAATATAATGTGCCGAGGTATTCTTCTCCCTGCTTTTATTTACTATTTAAAGTTATTTTTGGCCTTGCTCACAGGTCCAACATTGGCAACCTACCAGAGCTGGGACTCGATCTGCCGACCTTCCAATCAGTAACACAGATCGTTAACACACTGAGCCAGCATCACCCCAATATACTACGGCATATGCATATACACTACCGCTCAAAAGTTTGGGATCGCTTGCAAATGTATTTGTTTTTGTTTAGTGATTTATTTTCTACATTTTACAAACAACTGGGAATTTCAAAACTATGAAATAACACTTATGGCATTAGGTAAATATGTAACAACAACAGCAGTCAGTTGTTATTTTAAGACACGGAGGTCAGCCTTCCTGGAATAGGTCTTGCAAGAACAGTGTTGTCAAGTGCATTTGCACAACCCATCAAGCACCATCATGAAACTGGCTCACATGTTACAAGTTTTGGTCTTGCTTTCCTGGGACGGTCTTCATGAGAGCCAGGTTCATCATCAAGTTCAACTACTGAAGGTAGATCATTTTTAAGTTCATTTAGAGTTACCAAGACCTCAGATTAGAGCTGTTATAGAGGCTTTACAGATCATGAGTAGCAGATACATCTCAACATTAACTGTTCAAAGGAGATTCTTGCGTATTTTTTATGCCTTTACAATGTAAAAAGAAATTTAAAAAATCAGGAACAACCATGGAGTTGCTGAAGAAACTGTTCCTAAACTTTTAAGCGGTATATAGATGTTTCAGAGAGCCCCCTTATACCCACAGAAGGCCAAACTTAATGCTTCTTGAACGATGCTATGCTTCCATTTTTGTGGTAACAGTTTAGAGAAGGCCCTTTACTATTCCAACATGACTGTAGCCCCTGTGCACAAAGCAAGGACTATAAAGACATGGTTTGATGAGTTCGATGTGGAAGAACTTGACTGTCCTGTACAGAGAGCCCCGTGCAGTCCGTAGAGCATTTATGAGGTCAGACACTGATCAAGGTCTGGTTCACAAATGCTGTAAGGAACGGATGGGCATGAATTACCATAGAAACACAAAGACAGGATTGTAGATATAATTGCATATTGTATATCTTACACATAGTCAGTCGATACAGGGTAAATGTAAGAGCTTCCCAAAGTTACCAGTGCAAAATATATAAAAGTATATGTCCTATAAGTGATCTAAAAGAACTGCATAAATGACTAATACTAAAAAGCGAAACGAAGTGAAATGCAGTGCAAAATGTGTGTTCATGATAAAGTGACAGCAGTGTAAATAGTAATAATCCTGGGTCTATGCTTATTGGAATAATGTGGAATACTGAGAAAAGTGAGCGGACCCTGAAGCTTAAAGACGAGAGAGTTATCTGGGTAGCACATTGATGTATATGTATAGCCGAAGAGCCTTAAGCCTAGATCTCCCAGTCCACATTCCCATGATAGTGTCGGGAGGTGCTGAAAAGCCAGATGGCTCTGGGGACACTATGCAGCCACCACACCCATACAGGATGTCCTTCTCCCCCCAAAGCTGTTATCACAAGATTTGAAGCACACAGTTTCTGTTTACTGGAGCTAAACAACCCAGACCTGTTCCAGTACGACAATAAAGCTGTTCGCAAATCAAGATCTGTAAAGGAACGAGGTGTTAAAGTTGCAGTTGAAGAGCTCTATACGCCTTGACCCTTGACCTTCTACCCAACTAAACATGTTTGAAGGGTTTGAATTGTCACATGCTAGGCTTCCTCAGCCAACAGCAGTGCTCTTTATTGTAGATCATGTATTATCGAACGAATAGTTAAGATTTGTTTTTGCATAATTCACTCGTTCTGTAAAGTGTGTGTGGAGTGTGTGGTCAACTTACTGCCGATCCGCACACTGCTCAACTGTTTCAGCAGCCCTCACTTTATTTCTCACTTTATTTATTTCAGTATCCCTGAGTTCGGCCTGATGTACCTGTTTTTCGACTGTTCCATTCAAGTTAGAGGATGCTGCCTAATTTTGGGGTGCAAAGACAATGCCGGTGATACGCTCACCATATGACATACAGTATAAAAGTTGATGATCATGCTCCCTGTTACATCCGGTGAGGAGCACCAGTGACACGCCTGTGTGACAGAATTACCTTTACAAACACACAACACAAACTGAATTTCTGTTTTATATATAAAATGTTCACATTTCAGCAGGAGCATTTGTGCTTTAAAATCTCGAAACACCTCGTAAGCAGAAACTAGTGGAAACACTAATCTGATCTCACCAACCTTGACCTCAGGGAAGCTGATCAGTCAGCGCAGGCAGGTGAATGGGAGTATAGATGGGAGTATAGTCTAATTTGAAATTGTTTAAAAATGAAATATAGGCCGCTTCTGCACTGCTACTGTACCTGACTCTGTCATGCTTAACACAGCACTGTGCTGCTAATAAAAAACACACCATTGAAGGACCTCCGGTGTAAAATTCTAGAGTTATTATTAGTATGATACACAACATCTCTGACAAATGTTGATTGAAAATACAATATGATAACAGATTTCTTCACATCATGATGCTTGTTTTTTTTCCAAAATTAAAAGTCATGAGAGCACTTTAACTAAAGAACTTACAGAAGAAATATTAGTACCAATAATAAAATGTTTACATTTTACATTACCTTAAACAATTTTTTATATATATTGTTTTTTTTTTTTCAGAAACAAGACAAAACTGTTAGAAATAGCTGATAGTTCTTTCGATAATTCCAGTTTTTCCACAATGATAAATGTCAACATATTATTAAGACTCTGATACATCGGCATGGTGATGTGAAATGACTATGAAGGAAATGAACCAAAATGTAACAGGGAAGTGTTACCAGATCCTGAATGCCAGTGGGAACAATACGGCCTCCAATAGCATTGAAACACACACACACACGCACACACACACACACGCACACACACACACACGCACACACACACACACACACACACACACACACACACACACACACATCATACCACCAGGGTGTCAGCTCAAGAGGAAAAGCCCATTCAATCCATCTAAATGAGGAAAGAATGCACAGATCCGCTCGGTCCAGGCTGCAGCTCCACTTCTTTCTGTTTACACACTGCTGTTTACATTTGTACTGTAACTTACATATAATATAAACCTGCACGTAATGTTTACATATTTATTTGTGTATTTCTTTTAGAATTTAATCCCAGTTCTAATGAAAGACCTTAATAATAAATGCAGGAATGGAGTCCATCCACAGACATCAATCATTTCTACTTCACATCTTCCTTTGTGTGTGTGTGTGTGTGTGTGTGTGTGTGTGTGTGTGTGTGTGTGTGTGTGTGTGTGTGTGTGTCTCTCTCTGTCTCTCTCCTTTTCTTTCCCTGCTGTTCTATCTTCCCAACTGTCTCTCTGTGTGAGTATTAAATGTTCAGCGAGACACTGAGTCCGTTCTGGAGCAGGATGTTTCAGATGGAAGTCCTAATCTGGGCAGCCTTCTGGGAACGAGAGTAATGTGTGTGTGTGTGTGTGTGTGTGTGTGTGTGTGTGTGTGTGTGTGTGTGTGTGTGTGTGTGTGTAGATAAGTATATGTTTAGTTCTGCAACAGTGTATTAAATATTTCTAATCATAAAAAAGAAAACGACTCTCATAACTCTCTTGCAAACAGTATAAAAAATGGCGTCTGCTGGCGATTACATCATCATAATTACATCATATTTACAAATGGAGTTTCACTTCATGTAGAAAATAACTTACTTAAAAGGAGCTGGATGCTGGTGTGAACTCATTTCTCTTTTCTTCCTGCCTGCTACACAGATAAGTGTGGCTGGGATAAGGGAAAAAGAAACAGAACGCTATCTCAGCAGCGGAGGTGTAGAAAGAGGCCTAACCTTCAGACGATAAAGTTTATTTATGAAGAAACACTTTTCATTTTGAGTTCAATATCGTTTATCGTATTTCTCCTGAAGCACATAAAAGCATCGGGGTACAGTAAATCACATGCAAATGAAATTTCTGAGAATTACTCCAGTGATGAAAAGGCCAGCTGTTTAACGGAATAAATCTGAATTAAAGGAGCACAATGCCGCGCTTCAACAACCTTACGCAACATCACAACGGCTTCCTCCATCCAGAGCATGAAGAGTCCTACATCACGTCCCAAACACTGGGCGTCTCACTGGGGTTAAAGGTCAGGACTCAGCGGTGTCCATGTTTCTTCGTGCTCCCTGAGCCGCTCTCTCTCACACACTCTGAGTCCTGGAGTGTAAACGCTCCATAGATGTGACGTGCTGGTGATTCAGTACATTCAGGTGGTCATGTGACTTCATTTTATTGCCACATAACGTTGCTGAGTCTCGACCTGAGCGACTGAAGCGACCCCAGATCATAACACTGTCTCCAGAGGCTTGTACAGTGGACACTATGCATGATGGGAGCATCGCTTCATGCGCTTCCCCTTCTCACCCTGACACGCCCATCACTCTGGAATAGACTCNCACACACACACACACGCACACACACACACACGCACACACACACACACGCACACACACACACACGCACACACACACACACACACACACACACACACACACACACACACACACACACACACACACGCACTCCTGTCCATCAGTGAAGATCCAACACAGTCGGCCCTTGCCATAAGAGGACGTTTCCTAAATATATTTACGATCTTGCTGGATTGGATTGGATTGGTTCATGGATGGCCCATGTTGTTCCAGTTTGTGTTGTGAGTTTCAGTTTGGTGCTTTTAATCCCCAAAATAGTTTTGAACAAAAGAGGTGGTAAGAGAAATGGTGTGAAAGCTACGTCGTTTCAGCATGCGCTAAAAGTAGAAACGAGGTTTTGAATGAAGGTCTTTTTTATTTAAAAATGCACACACACACACACACACACACACACACACACACACACACACACACACACACACACACACACACACACACACACACACACACACATATTTTATTGAGAGAGTCATATTCACATACACTCTCATACTTCACTTTGTACAGATCACCATGGTGAAGAATCATTTTAAAACCAAACTATTTTGAGGTATTAAATATACTGTACTGTATATAACACTTAAAAATAAATAAATAAATAAATAAATAAATGAATAAAATCTGCGAAACCAGGAAGAAACAATCAGTATGACCATTGTGAAGGTCATAAATGTTGGTCCAGTGGCCTTCCAGAAGATTTCCTCATTGACTTTTTAAACTGTTTAGACTATTTAAAACGTTTTTTTTTTGTTGACAAATCTCAAAGCTTTTTGAGCTGACAACAGAAATCACATCACAGCTGCTGGTTATACCATCTGAAAAAGCAGTGTAACAGTTTGGGTCTGTTTTTCATTGAGGCAGCCAGGAAAGTATAGAAGAGTTCAAGAGCCAAAAAACGCACAACCACAACCACTACTACTGGGATTTTCCATAATGCATATTAGGCTCCTACACGTCACTCATCACTCGGTTAGTAAGGCTAATACTGTATCCTGTCATACATGAACAAAACAAGGTACCTGTCTAGAGCATGAACGCAGCTCAACTAATTCAAATAAGAGTTTAAGAGATTAATTTGACTTATTGCCAGTGTGTATAGGGTGACTGTTCCCAACAAACCAATCACTGATCAATATTGAGAAGGGCTGCAAAAGCCTTATATGAGACTCAACTGAACTTTGTAATGTATTTTTGCATGGAAAAAGGATTGCAGAATAATAATGAACAAAAAAAACAGTATTATTATTGATTATTTACAAGTGATATAAATAACCAGTAATAATAATCATCATGATTTCATCATAGGATTCACCATAAAATTCTAGATTTATTATTAGTATGATACACAACATCTCTGGCAAATGTTGATTGAAAATATAAGCTCTTTCTGTTTTCATTGTCAGATATGTTTGAAACTGCTGAAATGATTTTCTCCAGGTAAACACCACTGTTAAACCATTGCACCACTCTTCTAGGATCCAGCTTTTTCATTGACTTGAAATATAGCCATTACAAGAGACATGGTATGTTTTTAATAATGATCACAGACTGAGCAAATGCTTTCTAAAGCAATAAATGTCCAGAAGTCTGTAAAAGTTGTAAAATATTATACACAAAAATTATAAGTAGTAGATGTCAAAAAGTGCATTTTTCAATGTTATTGTTGACTCAATAACTGCAATGTGGCCAGGTCCTCTTGCAGCAAAAACAAGCCCAAATCATCGCTCCTCCAATACCGTGCTGGACAGTGGGTTAATGTGTTTCTGCTGAATTGCTGTTTGTTTTTTGCCAAACATGGCACTGAGGATTAAGGCCAAACAACTCCTCTTTGGTCTCATTTGTCAATAGGACATTGTTCCAGAAATCCAAAAAATCCAAAAAATCCAAACTATCTCTTTAATAAACCTTAATTTTATTTTAAGTGCTAAAAATAATCAGTAATAATAAGAATCGGAAGTTCAACATACAGCAGGAACTCTTCATGCAAAAATCTTTAGTGTGAAAAACAAACATTAAAAGAGCAAAATGTTTTCAACAGGCAGTTCAAGTCCACCTATCCTCTGCTGTAATACCATTATTATTTAAAACACCTATGTAATCTTCATATCACATCTGAATCTGAAAACCCTGATTTCTATTTAAAAATAAATAAATAAATAACATTACAGTGTGTGCAAACGACTATTTTGACCAAATCATGATTTTTATGCATATTTTTCAACTCCAAGTTATATAAACTTGAATGCATATTGGATTTAAGCATATCAGGTGATGTGTATTTGTGTAAGGAGGAAGGAATTGTGTGGCCTAAATAGATCAATACCCTATATCAAGGTGTACATAATTATTAGGCAGCTTATTTTCCTCAGGCAAAAAGTGATTTAACTGATTCTGAAAAGTCAAAAATTGTATTTCGGAGGGATGCAGCACTCGTGGAATTTCTAATTGCTAAAGTATTTGGCGTGATTACAGAAACATCAAACAGCCCTTGTTTAGGAAATCAAAATAGCAGACAGTACAGTGCATACCTTAACCAATCATTCTAGCCTTATCATTAATATAACAATAAACATCTTTGACAAATATTGATTGAAAAATAACTTTTCTGTTTTCATTTTTATAGAAGTTTGAAATTGCTGAAATGATTTTCTGCAGTTAAACGCAATTGTTAGAGCTCTAGTAATAGCCTATTTTCATCAATATCAGGCATTTTGTTTTTTTTCCCCTTCTCCTTTTCTCTTTACTAGCTGTGTTTCTCCTCTGATAATTGTAATCCTGTCTGGGTAACATGTCTGTTTTATCTTTGCAAATGTCACTTCACAATGAAAACAAAAACTGCCCCTGTTTGCCATGT
The DNA here is from genome assembly GCA_003987875.1 of Clarias batrachus. NCBI lineage: Eukaryota > Metazoa > Chordata > Actinopteri > Siluriformes > Clariidae > Clarias > Clarias batrachus. The sequence goes on along the minus strand of QMIH01001643.1, from coordinate 177,743 downwards.
GTAGTCTCATCACGGGTGTACCTGTGACCCTCCCCTAGCTTAAATTCTAACCAATTAGCAAAACAAAGAAATGGATCCTTCTTATACACTATTATTCTTTCAGTGTATTTACAAATGCAAATATGGACCCTTCCGCTTGGTTGATCCCAAACTGAAATAAAAGCCAGTTTTTTTCACTTCTTGTTCCACCTGTGATAGTTTTGTTTCTGTCTAGATGTGACAAAGAAGACAAAAATTATTACAGGTCTTTCCCTGATAAACTAATCCAATCCAAACAGGGCTAATGTCACCCTGTCACAGGAGTATAAAAATTACAGCACCAACTAGCAAGACATTACATCACAAATATTTGACATAAATGTTTCAGTGTTTCAAAAGTAATAAACGTCCAAAAGTCAGTAAAAGCTAATGCTAAAAAAGATTCATTTAAAAAATGCTAATGCTAAATAGTAGATGTAAACAACAACAAAAAACTCTTTACTGGCTATTTATATCAGATAATGCACCTAAATGTTATAGGAGCTCTGCAGTAATCACAAACTCAATCAATTTGACTCCTATAAGAGGCGGCCTCGTGCAGCGCGGTGACGTAACGTGAAACGCAGGCCCAATTCCAAACGGCTTATTGGACACGCTGAGCACTACGTAGTGCGTATCGGCCATTGTTCTGCAGCCTATGTAGTGTACCTATCTAGCAAGTGTGTAGGCGTTTGAGACTCCGCCTCCACAGCGCTGTGTTGGAATGCGTCGAGACTCGCACTTCCCTGAACAAGTTGAGCAGAAAAACTTAGTTTTGAGAGTGTCAAAAACTTCGAAAAAGCTTCGCGAAAACATCGACGGACGTCGAAAGAACGCCGAGGGTGAGTTTTCTGTCGAAATAAGATACGTTACAACTTTGAAAATCGCACTTTGTGTCGTGCTTTTTGGCGGAGTTCAGTAAAAGTGTGTAGGCTTGTAAAATGGAGGCAGGGTGTGTGAGAGGCGCTGTCCAGCAACCGAGATCAGGACCACGGCTAACACACTCACACACACTTCACAACTAGACGCCTTTCTCAGGAAATACGTGTTTGACGCAAGAAAACGCGAAGGAATTATCAAAACAAGCAGCTATATTATTATTTATTTTTGAAATGGTGTCGTGGCCGTTGTCGACCACCTTCTTTTCTTTTAAAAGTGGCTAGCTAAAGTTAGTTAAACCTAGCATAGGTTAGTAGGTACAACCGAGCCAGGGGGTTTATAACACGACTCGATGTCATTAGCGTACAAAAGCTTATAAGCACTTCCTGAAGTGTGTGTGTGTGTGTCCAAGTTGGACAGCGACCTTAAAATTTTTGAGGCCTAAAGTTCATAACAGTTTTTTAGATTTATTATTCCGTTCCCAAGTCCACATTTGACTTGTAGGATTAAAACAGACCTGATGTAGACTGTGTGGTAAAAGTTTTATATCCAGTATGGGTTGTTTTCCCCCCTCGTCATTCCGTCATGGCTGATTTTATTTCCTGATTCTGGGAGCTGTCCAACAAACGAACAGATTTTCACTTTTAACACGAGTTTAAAGTTTTTTTTTTTTTGTCCTCTTCTCGGTCATGTTGACACAAGATATTTAAACATCAACAAAGGGGTGGGGGGAAGCCGAGTGTGTGTTTTTTTTTTTGTGTATGAGAATACTTTCACTCGGGAGCTGTAGCAATGTTTGCCCTGCCAGCGTGGTGGTGCTACTGTGGGAAAATGGCCGCATAGCGCAACATGACATGAAGCTGTGAGCAGGAAAAGTGCACGAGAGGGGTGGGGGGAGTTTAAGGTGCACGAGAGCGTCCGCGCGAGGAGTGCTGAGAGGGACGAGAACGTCCGCGCGAGGAGTGCTGAGAGGCACGAGAACGTGCGCGTGAGATTAGAAGAAAAAGACAATCCTATAGGCACAGAAGAACTAAAGGGGGGGTGAAACATGAGTGTAAAAGAAAATGCGGGGTAGAAAAGTGCCAGAAAAACATAACTATAGTCATCATGTATACAATTTTAGGTTGTAAAATTGCAAGGATGCTTTTTTAGCCAAACACAATGATGTCACTCAATATGATGCCATTGTTACCATTATGACACAATATGTATTATATAACAATATGATTGCATAAGGTATTTGGAAGATATTTTCCATAAATTTAAGGCCTTGCCATGGCTAAAACAGGTGAGATATCAAAAATCTCTTCGCAATTTTGCATCCTCAACCAAAAACCCGCTGACTTCCTGTTGAGTTGAGCTCGTGACATGCATAGTGAAAACTGTTCAGCTTAGTGAGATCTGGAAGGCATGACATCATAGTGCTGATTTCATAGTGCTTGGGCCCTAAAATGCTGATCAGCTTTAATGTAATCAGTGATGATGTTGATGTTATCTGTTATTATCTTTCATGTCTGGCGGTCTTTCTGTACAGCAGAATTCTCTCCCTAACTTATTAATACAAAGAAATAAAATTTTGTAATGTTGAGTATTTTATGCCTTGTTAACACTAAGCTGTACTTCTTTGGTTGTCAGCCAAATACACTCTCTGTTTAAAATAGATTATTAAGTCATTAAAAAAGACATTATATCTCTTTTACTCAACTCATGTCCTTACATGGAACACTTGCCAGTGTGTGTTAATGAGGAGGCTTTAGACTTCACACTGAGCATTTGGGTTTTTCGGGTATTTCCGGTAGAACGAAAGGGTAAATTTGACTATTATCGGATTATGGGAATGACACGGCAAAAATATAGACCTCTCAAAATGAGCATATTTTTAAGAATGAAACATGTGATCATGTGTGTCTGTGCTATTTCTTTGCTCCTGTGACCACATTTTTTTTTCACTCAGCCATGTTTGGGAAGTTGGTTAAAGTTAACTAAAATTCAATTCATCATTTTGCCTTTTTTGTGCTGAAACAAGTTCATGTCACTCTGTACTCCACTATCGTGAGACCTAAAAATGTTTATTAAAACAGGCAAAACAAATAATGGCTATTAATTCTCTGAGGTTTAAGTGCTACCAAAAATGAAGCCAAAAAGAAAAAAAAATTGGACATGATTCAATAGCTTGTAGATTCACCTTTAGCAGCAATAACTTGAAGTAATTTCCTGTATGACTTTATCAGTCTCTCTCTCACATCGTTTTGGCCCATTCTTCTTTACAACATTCCTTTAGTTCATTGAAGTTTTTTGGCATTGGCTTATGCACAGCACAAATATGTTATGGTTGTGCCACAGCATTTCACTTGGGTTGAGGTCTGGACTTCGACCAGGCCATTCCAAAACATTTATTATTTTATTTTTTTAGGTCTTCTGATGTAGATTTACTGGTGGTTTAGATTAATTGTTTGGCCCCTACTCTTATGACACAGGATGCTGTGGTGTGTGAATAGTTTAGATGGTGATATATGAATTGCCGCACAAAAGAATCACAATATGGACGCGAGTCATCTTTTTCCTTCCTGCTGTCTAGAAAGGTTTGCAAAAGCCTCAGGGAAATTGTTTATTATTAAGATGATCAGGAAAAATCTTGTACTCGACTGGATTGGACAGCTTTAATTAAACATCTATTTACACAAGCTGTACTTAGTAGGGTTTTTTTCTTTTCTTTTCTTTGTAAGGACCTTTGTTTTTATTTAAGTTCTCAGACTTGTGCAGTCTCACAGCCTCAGGCTTCAATTTAAGGAAAAAAACAGAAGTTCTGCACGCTGAATCATTCTGAGTCACAGGGAGTGTGTCTCCATACAAGGCTCTGAGCCCTGAACAAGAGCTGTGTGTGTGACTATGAGTGATACTTCCTAGAGGCTATGCTTTACACTGACTCTTAAGATTATTGCAGCCATTTTGAGTATAGAGAAGTGCAAGAACAGTTCGGACCATTATGTATGCCTTTCAGAGATTTTTTTACAGTGTAACTTGTCTTGAAGCCAGCCCTTGGGTTACCAGTGTCTCGTGATCTGTGTCAGGAAATGCCTTTGAGGAAGGATGTTTCTGTGACCTTTATACATCAAGAGTCTTGCATGATTATATTGTGCAATGTGTCACAAAAGTCGATGTACATATGGGAAATTGTAATTATTCAGCAAAATGTCCTTAAAAACTTTCCATACTTAGTTTCCGTATTCTTTAAGAATGCTTTGACAAAAGAAGAATGTATTGTTAAATACTGCCATGTATGGACACCCTACATGATAACATAAAATGTACGTAATATAATATCCTCTTGTCTTTGTCTCTCAGCTGATCGAGATGGCCTCTCATGCAGCGTTTAATCTCTGCACGAACGTCTTTGCGACGCCTGGAGATTCTTCACTTCCCGAAGAACATGAACCTGGTACAGAGCTTCCCCCGCTGCAGCTCGTGATGCTGGCCAACGTGGCCCTAAACACGGAGTCGCCCCCGGAGGAGGAGAAGCAGATGGCGGAACTGAAAAACGTCGGATGCGGCGGTTACTCTGACAGCGAGGACGAGAACGTGGTCCACTACAGCTACGACGAGACGACCGAAAACGGCGACGAAGGCACCGGGATGGGAGAAAACAGAGTGGAAAAGGTCATCGAAACCGCCGAGGCGGTGCCAACAGACCTTTCGAAGAAATCTACTGAAACGGAAGCTCCCGCGAAGGATAAACAAGACAGCGCGTCCGCGCCGAACGCGCCGTCCAAACCTGGGAAGAAAAAGAAGAAACCGTTCTACTGCAAGCCGTGCCACTTTCAAGCCGAGTGCGAAGAGGATTTCGTCCAGCACATCCGCGTCCACAGCGCTAAGAAGCTGATCGCGGAAAAGACAGGCAGCGGAAATTCGGACGACGAGTCGAATCAGACGCAGCAAAAATCTGCGGAAAACTGCGTCAAGGGCGTGATCTGCTGCGAGCGCTGCGGCTACAACACCAACCGCTACGATCACTACGTTGCGCACCTGCGGCACCACAAGAACGAAGGGGACGAGCAGCGAGTGTTCAGGTGCACCATCTGCCCCTACTCCACCGTCAGTCAGTATCACTGGAAGAAGCACCTGAGGAACCACTTTCCCAGCAAGCTGTTCACGTGCAACCAGTGCAGCTACTTCTCCGACAGGAAGAACAACTACATCCAGCACATTCGCACACACACCGGTACGCAGCCTCAGTTGGGGATTAGTATTAATGAAGTGAGACTAAACTCAAGATATGGTGGTGTAGTGTTCTAAGATTCAAGCATTTTTAACTTAAAGTAACATCAATATGTTGCCACTGTATACTGTAGGTGAACATAAAAAAAAGTCATGCCTTGTTTACAAAAATTGCATAAATTGCAATACATTTACAAACACCTTTTTTTTTAATTGACACGTTTCCTGTTTCTTGTCTGTTTTCTAGGTGAGCGTCCTTTCCAATGTGTCTACTGTGAATATTCGAGCTCTCAGAAGACCCATCTCACACGGCACTTAAGGACACACTCTGGTGAGTCACTCATTCATCATCTGAAGCTTCCGAACTTACGAGGCTTCATTGTCCGTTCAAGTTAATTGCCCGTGACCAGTGTTGGGTGTAACGCATTCAGATTACATTTTTGATGTAACAAGTAATCTAATGTGTTCGGTCCACCATTGAAGTAATCAGTTACTTTTTCAAAAATGTAATACGTTATTCAGACAATTTATGTAATCTGTTAGCCAGACAGCAGTCATTCCCAATCCATTAGTGTGTGTGATTGTGTGAGAGAGGACGTCGTCCTACAAGCCCCGCCTCCTTCTGTTATTTCTGTTGTTATACCCCTATCTCACCTATGCGGTTTGATTATGTGAGGACCAACGCGCGGAAAGATGAAAACCGGTGAATCATGATGAACAGTACTTACGGCCACCGCACGAGGAAGCACAGAGGAGTTTTCATTTTTTGCAATAATACTTTTATCAGAAATTAACACTGTAATGTTTAATGATTACTTTTTGAAGACAGTAATGTAGTTAGTTACTTTAAAAACTTTAACATCCCCCAACACTGCCCGTGAACGTGTTCAACAGTCTCCTCAGGAGTCTCATTTCATCCCAGAGGTGTTGGTTCAGTGGTGTGAAAGTCAGGGATCTGAGTAGAATACACACGTTCGTCCATTCCACCTTGGCGAACCATGTCTCCATGGAGCTGTCTTTGTGCACAGCGACATTGTCATGCTGGAACAAGTTAGACGAGAGAAAACAATGGTGACCCCCTTAACCTAGTGAGTGTGCTTGGAAACCAACTATAAACTGATATGTGGATCTGTTTGCCTTAAGTACTTGGGTTACTGATTAGTCCACACTCGTTATGCTTAACCAATAGATGATGTCATGCTTGGTGTGCTTCCCGGGCATGGTGTGTGCCACAAGTTCCGTTAAACAAATATGAATCTATAACTTTTTTATGATTAGTACATGTTTGAGAATTAGTTTGGTTTGTTGCTTTTGTTTTATCACTAAAAATGTTTTTTCTGTGTTGCACACCACGCATCCAGATGAATCAAGATAAAACGGTAAAAGGTTTGTACTGTGTAATTTTGAGTGACTGTGATTGAATTTTGTATTTCATTTGCGTGCCCGTGTTGTTGTTTTTCCTGCATGAGGTCAAGGTTTGTGTTTTTTCACCCCTCAAAGTTAACGGAAACATTTACAAACATATCCTGACCTTATGTATCTCTACTCCAGGTGAGCGACCATTCAAATGTGACAGCTGCAGCTACCTGGCAGCCAATCAACACGAGGTGACTCGTCACGCCAGGCAGGTGCATAACGGACCCAAGCCGCTCAACTGCCCCTACTGCCAGTACAAAACAGCCGACCGGAGCAACTTCAAAAAGCACGTGGAGCTGCACATCAACCCGCGGCAGTTCCTTTGCCCCGTCTGCAAGTACGCTGCATCGAAGAAATGCAACCTGCAGTACCACATCAAGTCCAGGCACCCGGGATGCTCGGATATCTCCATGGACGTGTCCAAGGTCAGACTGAGGGTGAAGAAAGCAGGCGCCGATGACTTGAAGCAGGCCGCAGAACCAAGGACGAGGTATAGGCGAAAAGCAGAGGTGTCCGAGGACACGGACTCGAACGCAGGCCCCATCAACCTCTCCATCAAAAAGAACGGAAAAACAAATCCGGACGGTGAGAGCGCTAGAAAACCCGCATCTGAAACCACAAAAGACAAAACGTGTGAGAGGAAAGCAGAGAAAAGATCCGCGTCAAGGAATGAGGGGAAAGAACTAAGCAGCAAGAAAGCGAGAATCAAAGAAACGGTCCACTGTGTTGAGAAACAGGACGGAAAGAAAGACAAGGAGATGAAAAAAGCAGAGAAGGTCGCCAAATCTGCAGACAAAGTCACTAAAGGTTTTGCTAAAAAAGAAGAAAAGGCAGCAAAGGAAAAGAAAGAGACGCTCGCCAAAAATCTGGATGGTTCTAAGGAGGAAACCGGAGCAGATCTCGAGAAGAGACAGCAGACTCCAAGGTTAGAGAAAGAAGTGAGATCAAAGGAACAAAAGCAGAAAGAGGAGGAGGATAGAAGGGAAAGAAAGAGGCAGGAGGATGAAAGACTGGAAAGAACGAAGAAGGAGAACGAACAGAAGCAGAGGGAAGAGGATGAAAAGAGGAAAAGAGAGAGACAGGAGAGAGAAAGACTTGAGAAAGAACTGCAACAGAAGGAGCAGGAGGAAAGAAGAGAACAAGAGAGGGCAGAGAAAGAAATGAGGGAAAAGGAGAAAAAGGAGGAGGAGGAACAAAGAGAAAGAGAGAGGCTAGAGAGGGAAACGAGAGCAAAGGAATTGAAGGAAAGAAGAGAAAGGGAGAAAGTGGAGAGAGAAATGAGAGAGAAGGAGCTGAAGCAGAAGGTGGAGGAGGAGAAACGGAGAGAAAGAGAGAGGCTGGAAAAGGTTGAACAGAAGAGAGAGGTGAAAAATGTTAAAGGTTCGAAAACGGCATCAGGCAGGAAAGCAGCAAAGAAACAGACAGGAACGGCGAATCATGACGGGACAATTGTGCAGAAGTCTCCGAGTCACGAGGAGCCTGAGACCAAAACGCAAAAACGCAAAAAAGCAGAGAGTGCACCCTCTCCTCAGGCAGGGAAGGCAAAACGCCGTAAGGTGGAGGTTTCACGCAGTCCGAGCACACCTGCAGAGACAAACTCGTCAAAGGGCCGGCGAAGCGGAAAGAAAAACAAGGCGGCGGTTAGTGTTGAGGTCCCGAGCACATGTACGGAGCCCGATGCTCTGGAGCGTCCATCTGAGCCTGAAAAAGTGCAGCCCAGCCCAGTGCAGGGTCCGGTCTCAAAAGACAAGGTGTCTCGCACCTCCAAGAAGCTAAACGTAAACAAAAATCTATCTGAGAAGTCGTCTTTAGTACAAAAAGTGAGAAGAGTGAAGGCCACTACTGAAGAAAAGGCTCCTGCAGAAGCACGGACATCTTCAGACATCGATAGTGGAACAGACAGTCCGACCCTGGACCTGTCTAAACCGCCATGTAGCAAATCTCAATACGGCGAAGACGACGAGGGCATCCACAGCCACGACGGAGGTAGCGATATCAGCGATTGTGCCTCGGAGGTAAGCTACGACTCCGGGCTCAACGGGAAGCTTCCAGAAACCCCGACGGAAGAGCTTCCGTCTCCCGCGCAGCTGCTCAGCCACACGTGCGTGTTCTGCGACCGCACCTTCCCGCTGGAGATGGACTACAGGCGACATCTCAATCGCCATCTGGTTAACGTCTATTACCTGGACACTGCAACACAGGGGAACAAGTAGACTTCATTTGTCCGGTGTCTGTAGTGACCAAGTTCAAGGTAGCTGAGCTCGGACCGTCATTTAAAAATGTGAGGTGACTAGTCACCATGACTTCTGGCCTTAGTGCACAAATGGCAGTTGGACAATTTAGCGTACATCACGGTTAGGAGGCACTCGTTCACCAGTTAATCAATTTGGAAATTTTAACATTCATTTAGCCTAGCAAACAAATTTGCACAAAATTTTTATTTTAAAGATAGAAAACTGAGGCCTTTTGTTAGCACTAGTGAAGAAGAAAACAGCCTAGCTGTCAAAAAAAAAAAACCTCAGCAGCTTTATTTTAAGGATCGCTGTCCTGTTTGGTTCCCTTTTTTGACAAATGTGAAGCGGGAGGGGGGACAAAAGCTTCCTGAGTATTCCTCTCAGAAGGTATTCACATAATTCCAGTCATCAGACGAAAGTTCTCTGAACATCTCAGAACTGCTACATGAAATAGTCATGATGATATTGCAGACTGTAACATCAGCATATGCTTGATAATTAGCATGTTCTGTACATTTTGTGGGAATTAATCACGATGCAATATGTAATAAGAAAGAAACATTACTTTATACATTGTCTTAACTTTTCTCCTTTGTATTCTCCGAGCGCTCAAATGGGGAGAAATAGTTTTTTTTGTTTGTTTTTTTTTACCCAGATTACACAATTGAGTCCAAAGATTGCTCACTGTTTCCTTAGAGCATGAGGTTGGCCAAAAATGACATGCATGCATTCTTTGTCCTGAACTGGAAGATCCTCTTACTTGTTATTAACATTAACTTTTGAAGCCTGAGTGCAAAGATAAACAAATGAACTCCAGGTCTGGAGAAAACCATTGAGCTTTACACTGTAGATTTAACTCCAACTCTCTCTCTCTCTCAATCTGTTTTATGCTTATGACAATCCTTTACCCCATGTTGGCGTTTTTGTATTTTTTTGTATTGTTCCTACTTTCTTTGCTAATTGTCAGTATGATTCTAACCCTGTGCCACTGACCTGATGTGTGTCAAACAGAAGCCTGCTCAGTTTCCATGGCCATCTAAACCTGCATGCATTTAAAAAAAAAAAAGATTATTAAGTGCAATATTGTATATTGAATACACCAAAGTGAAAACACTTCCCCACATCCTGACTACACACTCGACATTTAAATCTCGTTTGTAAAAATAAAATCAAACTTTGATTAGATAGAATGATTAGAATTGCTGTTACTGTAAATGTTGCTTTGGTGATTTTACTTGCATATGGATACAAGATTGATAATACCGAGTGCTTTATAGTGCATAGTGTGTGCAGATACTAACATTGGATCTGTCTAAATGTTTTCTCAAAGAAATTGATTTTTTAGAAATGATTCAGTCTAGTTGTATGTTATGAACTAGTAACTATATCAATAAAATATTGCACTCTTAAATGTCAATGTGCCTTCAATAAAGCGATGGACTATACTAATATACTGTATATACTCTCACTGGCCACATTAATAGGAACACCTGTATCTTGCTCATTTGTACAATTACCTAATTAGCCAATCATGTGGTAGCATTGTAGTGCGAACAATTCATGCCGATTCAGGGCAAAAGCTCCATTCAATATAAACGTCAAACATCAGAATGTTTTTTTTTTTTTTTTTTAAAAAGGTCTAAAAATGTAGGTGTAGAGCAGGCCAAGACCAAAATCCAGTGAACCATGCACTGCAAAAATTGTATGTTAGCAAGTGAACATATCTTGAATATACTTGAATTTGTCAATACAACATGCCAAATATAATATTTTTAAGCACATTTGTTGTTAAATGTGACTAAAATTGCAAGTAAAAAACATTTTTTAGGAATTTCTTTCTTGAAACAAGCAGAATTGTATGCCAATCCAACCAGAAGTTGTCGCTTGCAATGTAGTACGATTGGAATAGAAATAAGCTAAATATTCTTATATTTGGTTTGTGGTACACTTATTTTTCCGAAATTATAGATGTTTTGGCTTGATTAAAAAATATATTTTACTTGATAAGAGTAAAATATTAGTAAATAAGTTTTTTTTTTTAAAGTTTTTTTTTTGTTGTTGCAGTGTGGATTGTGGTTCTAAGTGTGCATGAAGGATAGAACTAGAAATATTTGATAGTCAAAATAATTATGGAGAAAATGAGCCACTTAAAAAAGTTGCTTTAAATGTTTAAAATGTCATCAGTCTGTGAACAAAAAAGTATGAGGTGTTTGTAACTTTGGCCAACATGAGTCAAATAAGCTCTGGGTGCAATTCAGAGCGTCTATAAAGAGTCTAAAGCAACGTGGAGAAATGGAGCTTAAAATGGTTCAAGCTTTTGGTATTTTAAATGTCATTAGTCTGTGCCTATTATCATCAAACTTCAGACGAGTGTCGAGCAGGTCTAGACAAGTCCAGTGATCTGATATCTGTTATTGACCAAGACATGGTTCTTGTTTCAGGTCAGATGATGTTTGGGAATGCGAAAATGGTGAGAAAAAAACAACAAATAAAAAAGCTGTTCAGTGAGCTGCGGTTCTGCTGCTGGAAATCCTTTGTTAATGAAAGAGGTCAGAGAAGAATAACTGAAACGCACTTTGCAATAAGTTTGAAATAAAAGAACGGCCGCTACAAATATCTTGTGATGTTTTGATGAACTGCAGTTTGTCTTCTTCACTTTAAAAGAAATCAGGCGGTCAGGTTTGTACAAACTATTATGTGCAGTATCTGGTAAGAGGAACTAATTTATTTAAATGTCATTATAAATAGACTGAATTATGATCTGATATTCTTTCATAAGCATTATAACATTATATATTTATTGATAAAACAGATAGAAAAAAAAAACTTCTGGGTCTGAACTATAACTCCTCCTTGCCTGATTATTAATTGTGAACTGTTGGCTTAAAAAACACCGATAACCAAATTCACATCCATTGCAACTTCAATTCACATTAACTAGCCTGTTAACTGTGAAAATGCAGAAAAAAAAACAACTTAGTTGCATAGTGGGGCGAAAACAATTACAATAATATTGCTTGCAACGTTCAGTCTCAACAGATTTAAGAAATGTAGCCACGATATATATGAAGAGTTTGATTGTACATGTAATTAACAAAAACCTCAAATTAGTATTTAAGCCCTGGAGAGATGTTGGGCTGATTTGATTAACAAAGTTCAACCCTTAATTTTCAGTTGTTGTTTCAGAGTGTATTTGTGTGTCGCTTCAGGATCATTACAGCTGAGGTAAGAAGAGATTAGAAAGTATCAGTAATTATAATTCTATGAAGCTTCACAGGCTGAAACAAATAACCAAAACCCTTATAGAACCTCCATTAGCTGTAATATCTGGTTTGCTTTATATGATGATGAGGAATTGTAAAGCATCCTGCCTCATAAAAAATAAATAAATGAATAAGAAAATCCAGTATATCAATAATTTTGATGAATGCATCTTGATTAGGTATGGTTTAAAATGGCCTTTTACAAAATGTCTTAATTATCTTAATTATCATTAGTCAATAATTAACTTTAAACAAGCATCATGTTTGGCCATTACTCTGCCACCTCCTCCCCCCCACAACAACTGTGGGCTCCTTGTGTAGTCACCAGGACCTGGGGCTACTTAATTTCTCTCCAGCATGTGTACACGTTGATGATAGTGACCTTTGAACATTGAACCTTTGAATCGTTGAACAAAGAGGCCTAAAGTTAGGTTTAATGTTGATGTGTGATGGCTTTTTATTCTTTATTGATTGCTACCATAAAGCTTGTCGTACCAGTTCACATCTCCAGAAAGAGTTACATTATTATATTAATCTGCACTGATTTTCTCTTAGAGTGGGTTAAACAATCAGATCAAGCAGTTTTAGCCTTCTTTTATTACAGTAGGTGCATGCATTGCACGGGTCTTTAATCTACACATGCCTACTGAAATTAGGTTTGACAGTAGCATTGTTCAAGTGAAGTCTATTAATAACCACACTTTGTGTATATATTATTACAATAATACAGTAACTACAGGGCAGGTGTGCAAAAGGCTGGATCCAGCCCTCATATCTTCGGATTGAACATAATTCAATTTAGATACAATGAAAGAAATTAAAGAAGCATTTTTGTTCACTGTGAAAGGTCGCAACGTGCCGAAATACAGTATATAATTTAAAAATTGGTTGTTTATATAATAAACCCAGAAGCAACCTCATTTCCCCTCTCGTCAGTGTTCAGCAGCACCAGTACACTAATCACCGGCCTGATCACCTGTCATCATCTGCATCTGTTTCTCACTGGTTCACCCCTTGAGTTAGATGTTGTTGTTTTTTTTAATGCACAAATGATTCATGTCCCTGTGTGGCCCAACAAACAAAAATATTCCTCTGAAATTGGTCAGGTACAGGGATTGAACTGGAAAATGAGAGCCAGCAAAGTCCTTCAGGAAGCTTGGAGGACTATTCCACAAAACTACATTAAAAATACAAGAAAGTCTGGGTTTTTTGAAGCAAAATATGAAAAAAATGAAGAATGGCTCAAGTATCTTTCACAGTATATCAGAGCACCTTTCACACTCCACATCCTCTGTTTTATCTTTGAACTGCGACACCTGTGTAACTATTGGAGAGTCTGTTAGCCCACAGAGTTTCATCTACGTACTTTGAAAAAACCCTTGTGACTGTTTAAGAAGTTTATCGACATGAACAAGTGATGCTATTTTACTTGTTTATATTTTTTACTGTTTATTGATGAATCATTAATAATAATAATAATAATAATCATATATTTATAGGTATTGGAAACATACATATAATTTCAGAAGATTTCCAAACATTTATGAACTTTTTTTGTTCATTCATAATATACATTTATAGATATTAGTTATGGTTAGGGTTTGTCACATAAACAGGATGCACCTGCTCTCATAACTGCAGTGCTGCCTCTGGGTTCTTACAGTGAAACAGGCCTAAAATGATGAAAGAAATAACTGGAAATTAATTAGTTTTATATGTTTTATATTATTTTTTCTCTTATAACTTTTTTCTAACCATGGTGCTTTTTTGGGAAAATAAGTTTCATAGTAATGCTTTTATGCTAGAAAAAGAAGACTGTATTTTTCACATATACTGTGCATTGTAGCACAGTGAAATACTTTTCTTCACATATCTTAACTTGTTAGGAAGTTGGGGTTGGAGCAGAGGATCGGTCTTGATCGGTACCTGCTTCACATTTGAAACGCCGGCCTCCCAGGAACTCCTTTAATGATGCAAACATGTGGAAATGGTCAGGACTGTACAGGAATGTGGCAATAACTCCCAATCAAGGTCCTGTAATATGTAAGTGGTGTTTGTGAATGATTGTGTGTACAGTTCCCACAGACAGATGTGTCTCTTCTGCAAGCTGATGACAAATTATCCATCGATTTTCAAAGATCAGTCGTTCCATTTGCTGAATGTTTCCAGGAACGACTGCAGTGGCCTCTGAGCCGCTATTGTCATTCATAGACGTACGGCCTTCTTTAAAATGTTCAAATGTTTACTGCAGCTAAGAGTCTGATCATCGTACTGGGCTTTAAGTCTTCCTTAAATGTCAATTGCTTTTATGTCTTCATTCACAAGAAATTACATCACATGTCCCAGTTTGACTTGAACACCCCTCATTATGGTTATTTCTTATTCCCTTTTCTTTAAAAAGAGCTTTACAAGGTACATAAGTTTAACATAAATCACTGCATCAATGTATGGAATACTTCTATCTTCAATTTGAAATGACAAATCTCATATTCAGTTAATGAAAATAATTTAAATACAATTTAATTGAGGATTCATCAATAAAATATTGTAGTGGTAATATATTGATTACTGGTTACTTACTCACATGAAAAAAAAAAAAAAAACTCTTCCCTGTTCCCTTTTATCTATGGAGATGATGTCATGATGCAAATCTTGTGTGCTGTGCGTCTTTACTGAACTTGTGTGTCCATTCTATATTAATGTGCAGCTGAGCTGATTGGAGCAACGGAGTCTAATCAACACTCACCATGAAGATCCCACTCTCCTTATGTCTGCTATCAATCAGCATCATCAGTGAGTTTTAAGCTAAAACTTTTCATTCAGTTATCAATCTGTATGTTTCTGTATTAAAATTCAATTAATCAAATATTGTTCATCTATTTTCAGGTGTGAAATCTCAAAGTCTTGAGTCATTACAAACATCAGTACAGAAGAAACCTGGAGAAACTCTGAGTCTCTCCTGCAGAGGATCTGGATTTACTTTTGGAGATTATCAAATACACTGGATCAGACAGCAGGCGAACAAACCACTGGTGTGGATGGGGTATATCTATAGTGATGCCAGTCTCGCTGGTTATAGGAAATCTTTTGAAGGGAGAACAGAAATCACCAAAGATAATTCCAACAGCATGGCGTATCTCAAACTCTCTGGTGTGACAGCAGAGGACACAGCTGTGTATTACTGTGCAAGATGACCACAATAGCATAAATATGGGGAAACACTGTACAAAAACACTAGTGATGCAGCTGGTTCATTCCATTGGCCTTTAATTAAGTGACCAAATTCTCATTCATTTCAATAAGGGATCGCTGATCATCAGCATTCTTTGAATGAAATCTCCTCTTTCAATTCAGCTTATAGATAATAAATGTAGCATGACTGAATTTCAACAAAGTTAACCCTCGTCAAAAAGTAGGTTAAAACTTTTATTATTAAACCTATTGTTTCACTTTAATTTTATTTAATTTGGTAAAAATGTCATCTAGTAAGCCAGCTTCAATTAACTTTTATAGTTCTTGTACAGTAATGTGTTCTCCACTAGAACCTACAGAGGATTTAATATCTTTCAGTAGCTCAGGAATTAATCTATTCCTCTCTCACTCTCTCTAATCAGTAGATAAAGCTGAACGATTTCTGCCTTTACTTTTGTTTCTGACTTTCTTTTTTTTTTTGATGAAATATGAGGTTTTGCCCTTAATGGTTTCTATCTTAATTTTTCTATCTTAATCTAAACATAAAGGTGACAACTCTTAGCTCCACTGTCACCAGTTTATAATGTCATGGCTGATTTGGGTGTTAATCACTGCAGTAATGATCCAATCACAGGTTATTTAGTAATCCAAACTCAACTGTTTCTTTGATTAACAATCAGTGTATTAGTTACTGTACAGAACACACTGGTCAATATGAATAATGTATTATTATTTTTTTCAAATGTTGATGTCTAAATTAAATCATATTAGCCATAAAGTGTATTTAATATTCATTGACCCACATAGAAAATACCCAGTATGGCACATGACCAGACCTCCAGATTCAGGGAAAAGATGCTGTGTTTAACCCAAGGTGCAATATCTGAAACGACACAAAGGGGGCAGCAGAGCTTAACAAATAAATTGTGGATCTACAAACTGTATCTGTTCTCATGAGGTTTATTCAATATCACTCATTATAATATATTTACATATATTATACAGATTTTAAATTTTTCTTTCCCAATACTGTTTGCAGAAACCATTATTCTTAATTTTCCGTAAATGTTTCGTAACAGCATTGTTTAACTGAGGTTTGACAGTGTAAACGCAAACTAGATTTTTTAGCTACATGTTTAGTTTTAAAATTTGAGGAGTTGGTGCTGTTCTTCTAGATGCTTCTCTGTAATCTCAAGGTGAAGACATGAGACATAATATTGTGAGATCATTCTCCACTGCTGTTAGACACAGACTGTGAATATGCTGTGGAGTGTCTGTTCTTCCCTTGAATACTTTGACAATAAAGTTTGTTTGTATGGTCGCATCACTTCATCTGATATCTGTATGAAAGAAAATCTACAGCATGGGACAATTTACAACAATATAGGAACAGACACTATAAGCTGTGAGTTTTGTAGCTACAGTACCTTCATCTTTATGAAAAATCAAGATTAATTGCCCTGTGATTTTTTTGTTTGAAGTTTTATACAGTAAATTCATTTCACAAAAGCTGCAATGAAGTCACCCATTAAGCACTGCCTCAAGGTTATTATTTGTTGAAACATAACCTCAAACCAGACTGATAGATATATTTAAAACAGACATGATACAACATTTCAAACTCTGGACATATTTTTACAGACATATTTAAGAGATTTCTTCTCACACAGAAGAATCCATCACGTTTCCTTTCAGATAAGGAGTGTCTCCATTCAAATGTCCTTCCCTGTCATATATTTAAGCAATGAAAACCAAGCGCTTTTACTGTAGTTCCTCTACTTCAACACCCACCATGACCTCCACATGTCTACTTCTGCTGCTGGCAGCCGTACACTGTAAGTGTTTCACATTTGACATAATATAATGCTGTTTTGGTTATTTATAGACTTTTGCTTTTCCAACATTAAAACAACATTTCTTTAACAGGTGTTCACAGTATTGAGCTGATCCAGCCCAAATCAACAGTAGTAACTCCTGGTCAGTCACTGACTCTGACCTGTAAAGTGTCTGGATATTCATTAAGCAGCTACTGGACACACTGGATACGACAACCTGAAGGAAAATCTCTGGAGTGGATTGGACAAATATATGGTAGCGGTAGCATTTACTTTAGTGAGAAACTGAAAAGCAGGTTTCAGGTTTCCATAGACACGTCCAGCAGCACAGTAACATTAACAGGGAAGAACATGCAGACTGAAGACACAGCTGTGTATTACTGCGCTCGGGAGCTGCACAGTGAGACAGATCAACAACATCCCTGTACAAAAACACCTCAAACACTAATCCCTTACTAATGCCAATCGGACTGAAAACAAGTTTAAAGTGATTTTTTAAAATTCAGAGTGTAGATTTTAAACTAGGAATCTTACATTTCTAACATTTCTGTCCAGTATACACATGATTGTCATATATATCACATCACAAACAAGAAATTCTTATTCTGTAGTATCACTGGCTGACTCATAAATAAAAATATGTTTGATCATATACAGAAGTACTGTAATTTTCCCCATTATCACTATAACAATATTCTATGAATTATAATAATTATCTTTCTAAATATAGTATTTTATCCTTGATCCCTGTTTAATATTATTATAATAATTAATATTATCTAATTAAAAGATTTATTTTAAAAATAAATATCTTCCATAGGCTGAATATTTATATTTTCTCCACATAATTTAAAAAAATTGTAAATGCATTTTCTCGCAGTCATCACCAGATAAGCAAATCCTAGCATCTGGGCTCAATATCATTCTATATGTACAGTATGATGTGATGATGTCTGATAAACATTGGGAAAGAGAGAACACTGAAATACAAACAAAACACACCATGTTCCCTACAGGTCATTATAATAAAAAACTAAATGTGCATCATACAGTACAGTATGTCATTTAAGATATCACATTATGAGATAGAAATGGTGATGAACTGACTCAAGTTGTTTTGATGACATGCTTTGGCCTTTAGAGGGCAGTAGCTCACTTCCATGAAAGTAAAACTCATGAGATGTGCTTTGAATATGACCATTAATACCAACAGTAATAACATGAATTATGTGAATACAAGACACATTGTAAAGTATACTCTACTCTATAGGACCAACGAAAAACATCTAAGACAATTTAAACATTTACATTATGCAGCTACACACATGGAGTTTGCATCTTCTCCCTGTGCTTGATGGGTTTCATCTGTATACTCAGGTTTCGTTTCATAGTCCAAAGACAAGTGTAAGCTGATTTCATGTTTTCCAAAATGCAGGTGGTGTGTGTTTGTGTGTGACAAGAGTCTTGTGTGATTGGTTCACTGGTATAGGCTTCCACCACCTTAACCAGGAAATCAGTATGTATATATGGATGGATATTGATTATAAAGATGTTTAGTGTCAATTCAAAGATGTCTACATTATTAATGAACAATCATGTCAAAAGTTAAAGAAATTAAAGAATCCTCATAAGAATCTTGAAAGTTCATTTCATGTAGACCAATAACAACAACAACAACAACAACAACAACAACAACAACAACAACAACAACAACAATAATAATAATAATAATAATAATAATAATAATAATAATAAAACATTAAGCTGAACTGGCAAGTTGTGAACAGTGACATCACTCTCATTCTTGACTCATGCAAAATCAGCCTGTTGATGTTCATATTATAGATCTGACTCTATTGGTTTAAAGGATGTCTATGCAAATCCATCCTGTTATTATTTGTTCTGCATAAAAATCAGCTTGTTGAAAGCTCATATCATCCAACTGAATTACAGAACTTCCAACCATCACAGACTTTCATTATGGGGCTAAATATCATTCAGCAGTGCATTTTTATACTCATCTTAACACAAGGTATTGAGCACTGAGGCTCCTTTATATGTTTTCCACTGAGTGTATGACCTCATATATTTATTAATGATTATTTATGATTGTTTTATCTGTCAGGTTTCTGCAGTGCTGAGATCAGACTGGACCAGTCTCCTGCTGTGGTAAAGAGACCTGGAGAAACTGTGAAGATCTCTTGTAAAATAAGTGGGTATTCAATGACAGATAACTACCTACACTGGATACGACAGAAACCAGGGAAAGCTCTGGAATGGATCGGCTATATGAATACAGGCAGTAATAGTGGAACATATGCAGAGTCAGTGAAAGACCGGGTCACCTTTACAGAAGACGTTCCAGCAAGTACACAGTACTTAGAGGCCAAGAGTCTGAGGACAGAGGACACTGCGCTTTATTACTGCGCCCGACAAGACACAGTGACTGAAGCTGAGGAAACAGCTGTACTAAAACCACACACATGTTTGCCACTGTTGCCATTATGGTGCATAATATGAATGCATACTGTATAATCTGCCCCTTTTACTATGTTCAAAGATATTGTGTTTACAGTTACAAACCAACAAATGTGTATTATAAGCTTAAATTTTTTTTTTTACTGTTTGTATATTTAATTTTAAGAAGGGAATGTGTGACTTCAGTTACAGATTCTGCAAATGTCAGATAATACAAATGTAAAAGTTTAAATTTAAAATAATGTCTATCTACAGTATATAATGAAAGTTTGGCAGCCTTAACAGCCTTATTAAGTTTCATCCTCCAGTTCTTTAATGAATTATAGATGAATTTCCAAATGTGTATAACAGAACACAGGCTCTTGTTGCCTGAAACATTCTGTTCACATAATGTCCAGTACGAGTGTCAAATATTTAAGAGGCTAGGACAGATTAGCGTTTCTTTACTAAAAACAGCGTAGGCATGCACGTCCAAAATGTGAGACAGGATCATAAACAGGGACGGGCAGAAGGTCAGCCAATGAGCAGTGTATCACAGGTAAATCATCCTTAATTATCCTAAATTTCCAAACACAAGAACACTAAGGCTTGGTAAAGTCAAGCTGAGCTAATATGGTATGCGCCAAAATATACACTACTGAAAATATTCATACTGTATGTTTTGGTGCATATATATTTTACAAAGACTGTGAGTTCAGAGACTGTTTAAATAGGTTATAATGGACTAGAACCAGGTGTGTATGATCGCAAGAGAGTACAAGCATGACTGTGAAGTGTTGGGAATTAGTAGTCCATGGTGTCCATTGCCATAGGATGATGTACAGTAGATGCATCATGGGTAATGGAGTTTGAGGCAGACTCTGGCCATGTTATGACAGCTAGAATATATTTTTACAGACATACAGCACGACATGCTGGCTCTCGTAACTGAATTCAAACAGTAACTACTAATCTAATCACAGGCTTTTAAAATAAATCATAGCACTGGTGCAAAAATCTGTTGTTTCTTAATGACTAATATGTGATTTCAGTTCAGTACACAATATAAAAAGAGAGATGTATTGGAGGATGAAACAGTTCTGAACTTTAAGATGGCAACAATAACACTGCATCAAATGAGCATGGATCACTAGCTCTTAGCCTTCAGCATTTTCCTATAACAACATTATTGCATACTGAATCCGTCACTGCGATCCTCTGCATCAAGGTCCAAGTGTTCATGTCTTTTCACAGCAATGCAAAACAGCAGTTGGGAGCACCCGAAAGACTAACAACAAAAACAATGTCTTCGTAGCTATTCTTCTTTTATCTCTGTAGTGGGCGTGGCATGCAAATGAGTTCCTGTGTTTCAGCCATTCATGCTGATAAATTCAGCTCACCAACATACCTGTAGTTTGTGTTCATTTACGGCAAAGTAATCAATTTAAGACTTTAAGATGGGACTAGAGAGAGTTTTGCGTTATTTTACTCTAACAATGTTTATTCAATGTCAGTATTCATATTTATTACATATTTTAAATATTCTTTTCTGTCTGTCATTTGTTTTAAATTATTGCCTTCATGTATTTTTATAATTCAGATTCCTGCAGTCAGACACTGGTCGAGTCTGATCCGGCGGTCATCAAACCTGGTCAGTCTCATACACTGACCTGCACGGCTTCTGGATTTAACTTTGGTGGCACTTGGATGGCTTGGAACAGACAGGCTCCTGGAAAAGGACTGGAATTGGTTGCATTTATCTCAGGCGACAGTAGTAGCAAGTATTACTCCAGTGCAGTTAATGGTCGCTTCACCGTCTCCAGAGACAACAGTAAGATGCAGGTGTATCTGCACATGAGCAGCGTGAGGACAGAAGACACTGCAGTGTATTACTGCGCTAAAGACACACAGTGACACACGAGGCTACAGAGCTGTACACAAACCTCTTCACAACATGGAAGCACAGAACCTTGTACCTTTAGGAAGTAAGACTTTTTCTAAATATCAAAAAATTTAAATACCGCCAACACGACAGGTTTATTTAAAATATTAAACAAAACAAATCTCTATTAGTAATTTACACTTTAAGGTATGCAACAGTCTGGTTTTAGGAAGTTTTGCTGAGTTCCTCTTACCACTCTGAAGTTTAATGCTGGTCATGCTACACCGCTGACAGCCAGCAGAGGGTGCTAGTGTCACACAGTGAAAGATGACGAAATGTAAAATTCAGTTACCTAGAACTCTCAGAGTTACCAGTCTCTCATTTTTTTTCTCTCCAATGAAGTTGCAAGTTATGTTAATGCTGTTATTTTTAGAATATTATGTTAATTATTCTCCTTATAGACACCTGTACCTCATAAACATTATTTATAACACAATTATTATTATTAAAATTTTTCAAATTTCAAAAAGTTAAAATTCCAAGGTGGATTAGTGGTTAGCAATGTCTCTCCAGTTTCCTCCCAGAGTCCAAAAACATGCAGATTATGTTAAAAGGCGTTTCCAGTGGCTGAAAGTTTGGCTTTATTGAATTACATCCTCCAGCTAATCAATTCTAGATACATATACTAATGTGTATAACAGAACACAAAAGGTAAATTCCTGTTCACATAATACCCTGGAATAATGTTGATTTCTTTCTTTCTTTCTTTCTTTCTTTCTTTCTTTCTTTCTTTCTTTCTTTCTTTCTTTCTTTCTTTCTTTCCATTTAAAAATAACAAAATAAAAGAGACATATTGGAGGATAAAACACATCAGTTATAATTAACTAATTAACTAATTAAGGTGGCAGCAATAATGCCTGCTTCATGTTTTGAAGGTGGATCACAAGACTTTACCATTTTCACCGCACGCACCCCAGTGTTTTATTCCTTAATGAATCTGTCACTGAATCATCTGTCACTCCTCTGCTCGTGTTGTGTTTTAAGTAAAGGTCTATTTCGCAATCATATTTAAAAATTAGCTTTTTACTGCAAACATTATGATAGTACAATAGACAAGCTACTGGCCTGAGCTGCTAAACCATTGATCAGTCTTTAGCGCCATTATTTCTGTAAATAATTTCATGTTCTGATGGATTGCCTTTATAGACTTGACAGCATGAAACACATCTAAAGTCTTAAAGTAAGTTTATCTTTTCATAGTGATTCCTCCTTTGCCTCTGTTGTGGGCGTGGCATGCAAATGAACTCCACGATGTGAACCATTTCTGCTGATAAATTCAGCTCAACCACATACTGTACATGCAGTTAATCTTCATTTACAGCTTCAGTTATTGTTTTTATTTCTTTGATATGGGACTAGAAGGAGTTTTGAGTTACTTTGCTCTAACATTGTTCATTCCATGTCAGTATTATAATTCATTTCTTTAAATACATTTTACTTTATTATTATAATTGTTTTTTACTTTTAGAAAACACTTATTTATAAAAAATAAAATCTTATATTTCAGATTCCTGCAGTCAGACACTGATTGATTCTGATCCGGTGGTCATCAAACCTGATCAGTCTCATACACTGACCTGCACAGCATCTGGATTTAGCTTTGGTAGCTACTGGATGTCTTGGATCAGACAGGCTCCTGGAAAAGGACTGGAATGGGTTGCAAAAATCTCAGGTAGCGGTGGTAGCATATATTACTCCACTGCAGTTAATGGTCGCTTCACCATCTCCAGAGACAACAGTAAGATGCAGGTGTATCTGCACATGAGCAGCGTGAGGACAGAAGACACTGTAGTGTATTACTGCGCTAGGGACACACAGTGACACACGAGGCTGCAGAGCTGTACACAAACCCTTTCACAACATGGAAGCACAACATTTTTTTCCTACCCCAGTCACTTGAGAATATATCAGTAAGGGAGATTTTTTTTTCTAAATGTTAAAAAGTAACATGCAGTAAATACAGTCCACATGGCAGCTTTTTGTCCTAAATATTAAACACAAAAAATATCTATTAATATTTAACACTCATGCAACAGAGTGGTGTTATAAAGTGTTGCTGAGTTCCTCTTACCAAAGTTTTTATGGTGCTGTAACTATCACGCTACACCGCTGACAGCCAGCAGAGGGTGGTAGTGGCACATTGTGAAAGTGGTTATATGGTAGCTAGAATGTCACTCCAGCGTGACTGGTACAGAATGTCAGGACTATTATAATGGTTAATTGTTTTACATTCTTGATGAATTCAATACAAATTTATATTATAGTTGCATTTAATCTTGTGAAACCTCAACAAAAAAGGTTGGTTACTTTCATCACTTGCATCCTATCAGTATCAATACTTGACTCCTTAGAAGTCTTTCTTATATTATCTTTAATGAAGTTGCATGTTAGGTCACTGAGAAACCTGACACTGGAGACTCCTTACATGGTATAAAAAAAACAAATACCTTATAGAAAACCCCACTTGATCAACAAATACATTTTTTATCCATTTATGTGAAGTGGCGTCCTGTGACAACCAAGCAACTTACTGCAGAGACATACACATGTCCTCATGAGCTGTAAATCTTTTCTCAGAGACATTTATCCATTTATTTTTGTGCTCAGTTTTATTTTTCCATTTGTGTTACTGTATTAACAAAATCCAGTGGAAGCGAAGACATGTCAAAAAATGTACTGTATGATTGCTAGTCATTCCTATTACCAAAACACGTACAGTAGTCGAGCACATGCACTGCCACAAGAGGGCACCAATTAAATGCACTCACGAAACATTTCTATTTGTTTCGTGTCTAATAATAAGATCTAAATTATAAATTGTGTTTTTTTAAAAGACAGAAAATAAGTCAATTTAGAATTTAAATTTCATCAGACATCAGTTTTTAAAAATGTAGCCCAACATTCTTGTACTATTTGTGGGAATTTTGCAAAAGCAATATGAGTGGATTAAATTGAAATTCCACTCCAAACCTAATATGCAATTACACTTACTTCACACACAGACTCAGCTTGTGTTTGTGGATTTAATACATCCATAGTGCTCATGGACACGCCCTATTCAAATAGAATCAGGTATAAACAGCATGTTCTTGACTCTTCTAGTTTTCTTCAGGATCTGTAATAGACAACACTCCGTCTTGTTTTGAGACAAACTCTCGGAATGTTATTAGAATACTGTATTATTTTTGTGCTAATTTCATGTACGTATACTGTATGAAAGGTTTTCAAATGATCCTCACTAGAAAAACAGAAAAACTGGTCTCATCATTTTAATATTTATTCATCATCTCTTTTCCAGATTCTTATGGACAGTCTCTGACCTCCACTGCTTCTTTGGTAAGGAGACCTGGAGAGTCAGTCACTCTGTCCTGCACCGTGTCTGGACTCTCCCTCAGCTATTTGCACTGGATCTGGATCCATCCATTCGTATGGATATGAGATTAATAATACCATGTGCTTTATAGAGCATAGTGCAGATACTAACATCGGATCTGTAGACATGTTTTCTCAAAGAAATGGATTTTTAGAAATGATTCAGTCTAGTTGTATATTATGAACTAGTATATCAATTAAATATTGCACTCTTAAATGTCAATGTGCCTTCAATAAAGCAATGGACTAAACTAATATATACTCTTACTGGCCACATTAATAGGAACACCTGTATCTTGCTCATTTGTACAATTACCTTATCATGTGGTAGCATTATAGCGCGAACAAATCGTGCAGATTCAGGTCAAAAGCTCCATTCAATATAAGCATCAAACATCAGAATGTAAAAAA
>QMIH01001643.1:138005-152437 GCA_003987875.1 Clarias batrachus | reverse complement strand
ATAATAATAATAATAATAATAATAATTAAAAAAAAACTGCCACATATAATATTATTAAGCACATTTCTTGTAAAATGTCACTAAAATTGTAAGTGAAAACCACCTTTAGGAATTTATTTTTAATAAGAAGTTGAAGTTCAACAAGAAGTATTTCATTTGTGTTACACTTTTTTTCCCTCGAAATTATAGATGTTTTGGCTAGATTAAAAAAAAAAATACTTGATAAGAGTAAAATATTAATAAATGAGTAAAAGACCAGATATTTTTTTTGCAGTGTTGATTGTGTCTTTAAGCATGCATGAAGGATAGAACTAGAAATATTTGATAGTCAAAATAATTATGGAGAAAATGAGCTACAGTACCTAAAACAGTTGCTTTAAATGTTTAAATGTCATCAGTCTGTGAAAAAAAAGCAATATTTACTAGGTGTGTATTTAGTCTGTGCCTAGTATCATCAAACTTCAGATGAGTGACAAGTCCAATGAGCTGATATCTGTTATTGACAAAGACATGGTTCTTGTTTCAGGTGAGAAGATGTTTATGAATGTTGACACACACAGCAATCACTTGAGTTTGCACAAAATGGTGAGGAAAAAAACAACAAATAAAAAAGCTGGTAAGAGGAACTAATTCATGTACGATCCACAACATATAAATGTCATTATAAATATGAATTATGATCTGATATTCTTTAATAAACAAAGAATATATTTATTGGTAAAACAGGAAAAAAACCTTCTGGTTCTGAACTGTAACTCATTTTTGCCTGATTATTAATTTTGGACTGTTTGCTTTTAAAACACTGATGACCAAATTTGTGACGAGATTGCATTCATGTTTTCACTGCTGCTGAGAGTCTCATCACCATACTGAGCTTGAAGTCTGAATCTCTTCCCTGTTCCCTTTTTATCTATGGAGATGATGTCATGATGCAAATCTTGTCTGCTGTGTGTCCTTACTACTGTGTGTCCATTCTATATTTATGTGCAGCTGAGCACTCATCATGAAGATCCCACTCTCCTTATTCCTGCTACTAATCAGCATCATCAGTGAATTCTCAACTGAAATTTTTCATTCAGTTTTCACTGTGCGTTTCTGTATTAAAACTAATTTTCATGTATTTTCAAGTGTGAAATCTCAAAGTCTCAAAGTCATTACAAACAAGAGTGCAGAAGAAACCTGGAGAAACTCTGAGTCTCTCCTGTAGAGGATCTGGATTTACTTTTGGAAGCTACCAAATACACCAAATCCGTTTGGCCCTTTAAGTGACCAAATTCTCTTTCATTTCAATAAGGGCTCCCTGATCATCAACATTATTTGAATAAGATTTCTCCATATAATTCAGCTTATACAGGTGCATTTCAATAAGTTAGAATATCATCAAAAAGTTTATTTATTTCTGTAATTCAATTCAAAATGTGACACTAATATAATACAGTGGAACCTTGGATTACGAGCATAATTCATTTCGGAAGCGGGCTCATATTAACTAATGACTAACGACAGGTTGAGAAAAAATGGATCTTTACCCTCTAATGAGACTTGCTTTTGCTTTATACGTGCGCACACATGTGTTATAATAAACAGTACACGCGCACTGTAAACACATGCTTACAAACAAAAAATAAAATATCTGTTTCGCGCACACACACGTGGTCACAGTATTATAGTAAACAATACACATGCGCACAGATGTTGATTATACCAGTGAGAGACGAGGACTAAGACCCAGCAGGGGAGACGATTAACCACAATTCTGCAGCACAAGAGAGAAAAACCATTAGCTTAGTTGTGGTCATGTGATGCTCGGCGTCAAAACAAGAAGCGCATACGTGATACATGATAGTCAGTACTCGTAATCCAAGACTTGCTCGTTTTTCAAGTCAAAATTTATTAAAAATCTTTGCTTGTCTTGCGGAGCACTCACAAACTTCATTAATCGCAATCCGAGGTTCCCCTGTATATAGTTTATCATTAGCTGTAGGACATATACATCAAAATTAAAAGAAATAAACACTTTAAATATATCAGCCTGTGGGTAATGAATATATATGAGTTTCACTTTTTGAACTGCATTACTGAAATAAATCAACTTTTCGATGATATTCTAATTTATTGAGCTACACCTGTAGATAATGAATGTAGCATGAACTCATTCCAACAAGGATATCCCTCATCAAAAATTAAGTTAAAAAGTTTATTATTAAACCTTCTATTTCACATTTCATTTTATAAATGTTCATAAGATTAGTTCATAAAAATTAGTCTTCCTGTAAGTCTCCCATTAACATTTATTACTTCGTGTAGTTTGTCCTCTAATAGAACCTACACTGTAAAAAAAAGAATTATAATTGCTGCTTCATCATAAAAAAATTTAGTAACAAGTTGCACAGCTTTTTTTTTTTAAGTTTATTTAACTTTTAGAGAAATTTACTGGCCAAAAAAAAAAAAAAAAAATTCACATTGCTGCTTAGTTGACCCAGTTCAAAACCTTAACCTTAAAGTTAACTCAACTTATAAGTCAAATATTTAAGTCAGTAGTATTGATTGTGGGCTCAATTCATTACATTTCTCTAGGGTTGACTTAGCCCAACTTTTCATCTATTCAAAAAAGTAAGTTATCTCCTATTGTAGCTCATTGATGTAGTTGGTTCAAGTGATTGTTTTCTATAAAAACAAGTTGCCTTAACAATACCGCACTGAAACAGTGGTCTGCATAAAACAGGAGAATACAGGTTCTATTTTGCTCAAAGATCAATAAAGTACCTGGACAACACCAGATGTTTATTAGACACAAAAAAAGGCTATGGCAACAAGAGTTTGTTTCTCAACATGTGAATCTAAGGGGAGTGTGTCTCTCCAAGTCCAATAATAATGCTTTGGATGGCTTCATACAGTAGGTGTCCATCCTTTTGGAATTCAATGTTTAGAGCAGGCTCTCAAGGACTAGAGCACCCTCTTGAGCTAGAGCTCCTCCTGTAGTTCCAAAAGGCCAACCGTCACTCCTCTCACCCAAACATACACTCTCTGATTAAAGAGAACAAAATAAGTCTTGTAAAGACAAAGATGAAAAATTTCATGAAATACCTAGTTATGATAAATATAAAATCTATACACATAATAAAACTGTAAAGTTGTGGTTCATTTAAGATATTTGCAAAAAATTATTTAGGGGGATTTTAGATGAGTCATGGAAGACACGTAGATGGTTTTTAGAATTTTTGTTTGTCTGTTTGTTTGTACACACATCATGTAAAAACTACTGAATGAATTTTATTGGAGCCAGCGTTGTTTCATCAACCGGCCTATGAGAAGAGAAGATATGCTAATTTAAATTTAAGATGACCTTACTTAAAAAAAAAAAAAGTAAATAAAATTTGTGTACTTTCATTGCCACAGATGGCGATGGACATATTCTAAACTTGCTAAAAACTGATACAAAATAAGAGATTCTTAAAATACAACCTTTAAAAAATCATTACTTCATCTTAAAAATTAAACAGATGGCGCTGTACATTTTTTAAATCATGCTTATTAGTGTTCAACTGAAATCTATATAATAAATGTGATCTTGCGCTTTGACTCTACGTTGACTATAGGAAGGAATAAATACACAGTCACCCATAGATTTGAATTATTTAAACGCTTTATTCAATTGACTTGGCTTGCAGAATTTAATCTATAGAATTTGCTTTGTGATTTGAAAAATATTACTGTTTTGAAGGTTTTGTTCCTTTTATTTGTCTAGTCTTAAAATGCAGATTTTCAGATTTTCATAATTACATCTCAGGAAAGGTAATTTGCTGGCTCAACTTTTTTTTTAGTTTATTCAGTCTGTGTCTCAAAAGTTTTCAAGAACACAATTTTTCCTGTGTCTCAACAAATATCACTGTAAGAAGTTGGGCCAATAATACAATATTAATTCATTCAACATTTATCTATTTGGAGTTTTTACAGTGTACCGAGGATTTAATATCTTTCAGTAGCTCAGGAATGGCAAAATTTTTCACCTGTCATGAATAAAAGGAAAAAAAAATAATGTAAGAAATGTATTGATTTGTTTTAAATAGTGTTGCTTTAAATAGTATTGTTAGTGTTTTTATTAATGCGTCTTTTTATTGGTGACAGGTGAAAATTTTTGCCCTTTCTGGTTCTCTCCTAAATTTGCATATTGTTTGGCCTATTAACTTCATCAAAGAAAGAAAGAAACAAACAAACAAACAAGAATCTATGACTACATTATGAACAAAACACAAGTTATAACATTCAGTAAATAATGAAAACATAAAGGTGAATACTCTGACTCCGCTTTACTGTCACTAGTTTACTGTTAAATAACTGATAATGTTATAGCTAATTATGGTGTTAATCATTGCAGTAATTATCCAGTCACAGTAATTATCCAGTCATAGTATTTATCCAGTCATAGTATTTAATAATTTAAAGAAAATTGTTTCTTTTATTGACAGTCAGTGTACTAGTAACAGACAACACTGGTCATTCTAAATAATTTATTGTTTAAGAGATTATGCGAGCTAATATACATTTATTTTTTAATGATAAAGGTCTAAATTAAATTATATTAGCCCTAAAGTGTATACAAAGTCCATTGACTCACATAGAAAATAACCAGTATGCCACATGACCAGTCCTCTTGATTCAACGTTTTTTCCCAGCAGTTTGCTGTGTTTAATGCACCTATTGTATAGTTCAAGGTGCAATATTTGAAACGACCCAAATTTGGCAGCAGAGCTTAACAAATAAATTGTGGATCCACAAGCTGTTTTCATTAGACTTATTCAATATCTCAGTATTTACATATATTATAAAGTTTCTGATTTTTTTTAACGAGATGCATTTTTCTGTTTGTAGAAACTATTATTGACAGTGTAAAAGCAAACTAGATTAAAAAAAAAACTTTGTTTGAAGCTGCTGATTTTCATAAACAGTATCTCAATTCATCTAGTTACATGTTTAGCTTTAAAATTTGAGGAGGTAGTGCTATTCTTTTAGACGTTTCTCTGCAATGTCAAGGTGAAGATATGAAACATAACACTGTGAGCCCATTCTCCGATGTTAGTGGTTAATAAAAGCTGAGTAACATTAAAGACGTGTCAGTTAACTGGTTTTAGGTCAGCATCTCAGGATGAAGAGCTGTTAGACACAGACTGTTCTGAATACACTGTGGAAGTCTGTTCTTCCCTTGAATACTTGACAATGAAGTTTGTTTTTTATGGTCTCATCATTTCATCTTCTGCTTTATAAATTCACATCACAAAAGATGCACGAAGTCACCCATAAAGCACTGCCTTGGGCTTATTTGTTAAAAAATAACCTCAAACTGACCTGACTGATAGATTTAACCTGATTAAATAGTATTTAATTAAAAGGTTTATTTACAAAATTCCATGTTCTCCATCATCATCAGATAAGGAAGTCCAAGCATCTGGACTATAATGTGATGATTAATGTTAAACTAATGTGGAAGAAAGAATACTCAAGTACAAACAACACACACAGGTTCTCTAAAAGTCAGCTGCATCATTCATTCATATATTATAATAAAATAAAATAATGTATGTTTTATAGTATGTCATTAAGATATCACATTGTGTTTCCCTATTCAGGTGTTGAACTGGCTAAAGCTGTTTCAGTGCTACACTTTGACCTTTAGATGGCAGTAACTTACCTCCATTGAAGTAAAATTCCTGAGATGTGCTTTGAATATAAACAGTAATACCAATAGCAATAACATGAATTATGTGAATATACAAGTCAAATTGTAAAGCATATCCTAGTCTATAAGAACAACTAAAACATCTAAGACACTTTAAACATTTACATTAACAAGTCCCACACATGGAGTTTGCATCGTCCCACAGTGCTTGGTGGGTTTCCTCTGTATACTCAGATTTCCTCCTGTAGCCCAAAGACATGAAGTGTACACTGATTTCATGTTGTCCAAAATACCGGTTGTGTGTGTTTCCACCACCCTAAACAGGAAAATCAGTATGTATGGATGGATGGATATTGTTTGTAACAGTGTTCAGTTGCTAACTAAATAGAAACATTATGAAGTTATTTATTCATTGTATGAATTATGCTCATTATTAATTAACAACCATATAAAATGTTAAAGAAATTAAGGAATTGTCATAAGAATTTTGAAAGTTACTGTAATTTCATGTTAACCAATCAGCCTGTGCATGTTCATATTATAGACCTGATGCTATTGGTTTAATGGATGTCTATGCAAATCCACCCTGTTATTATTTGCGCTGCATAAAAATCAGCTTGCTGCGCCGTTAAAATTCATAACAGCCAACTGAATTATAGAACTTCTAACCATCACAGAGTTTCATTATGGGGCTAAGATTCATTCAGCAGTGCATTTTTATATTCATGATAACACAAMGTACCTGAGACTCCTTTATATGTTTTCCACTGAGTGTATGACCTTATGTATCATTAATGATTATTTTTGGTTTTGGATTACAGGTTTCTGCAGTGCTGAGATCAGACTGGACCAGTCTCCTGCTGTGGTAAAGAGACCTGGAGAAACTGTGAAGATCTCTTGTAAAATAAGTGGGTATTCAATGACAAGCAATGACATACACTGGATACGACAGAAACCAGGGAAAGTTCTGGAATGGATCGGTAGGATGAGTACAGGCAATAATAGAGGAACATATGCAGAGTCAGTGAAAGACCGGGTCACCTTTACAGAAGACGTTCCAGCAAGTACACAGTACTTAGAGGCCAAGAGTTTGAGGACAGAGGACACTGCGCTTTATTACTGCGCCCGACAGACACAGTGACTGAAGCTGAGGAAACAGCTGTACTAAAACCACACACATGTTTTTCACAAAGCATTTTACGTAACAACTCATTACTTTTGTCATGATGATGCAAATAATTAAATAATTTCACTTTTACTATGGTTATAGATCTGCTCAATTGTAATGTCTTTACAGTTATTAGTAATACAAAAAAACAAATAAGTATTACAGTCCTTTTTTTTTTTTTTTTTTTTATGCCTTATTATTAGGTAATAATTTAATGACTAATTATGACTAATGACTAATTCTGGATGTTGTTTTAGTGTTTAAAAGAAATAAAGAAAAATGTATTGGAGGATAAAACACATTGGTACTAATTAACTAAATAACTTTAAGGTGGCAACAATTACTTTTGATTGATTAATATTAAACACTTTAGGCTAATCACCAGGGTGGTGTTATGTGTTAAGTGTTGCTGAATTACTACTCTGAAGTTTATTATGGCCCTTTAACTGTGAGAGGTCCATCGCTACACCAGAAGGTGGCAGTGTCACACAATAAGAGTGGGCATATAGTTAAACTTTGCTACAGAACTCTGAGTGAATAACTTAGATTGTCTAAATTGTCACTAATTGTCCAATATTTTATTCTTAAACACATTTTAAAATACATTTTTGATAAAGTTAAAACAACAGCAATTGGTATTTTTTATTTTTCATTATTTTTTAAATAGTTCTACTGTATGTAATCTTGTGAAACCTCATCATAACAAGTTAGTTCCTTTCATCACTTGCATCCTACCAGTATCAACACATAGCTCCTTAACAGCCTCTCTTTTATTCTCTCTAATAAAATCACATGTTATGTTACCACTGGAAACTCCTTACATGAATGCAAAAAACATCTCCTATATAAATAATACAACATGTAAAAAACCCACTTCATTAACATTTAAAAAAATCTTTTTATGTGGATTAACATACACATATAACTGTGCTTCACACCCAAAGAACACACTACAGACAAATAAACAAATCATTTAGCAATTTAGTTTGGTGCCATGTTTCATTTTCTATTTTACTGTATTAACAGTCAAAATTCCTCTGTAAAGTTTTAAGTTTTTTCTCCTCTTATCTTTTCTCATACAGAAGAATCCATCACGTTTCCTTTCAGATAAGGAGTGTCTCCATTCAAATGTCCTTCCCTGTCATATATTTAAGCAATGAAAACCAAGCGTTTTTAGTTCCTCTACTTCAACACCCACCATGACCTCCACATGTCTACTTCTGCTGCTGGCAGCCGTACACTGTAAGTGTTTCACATTTGACATAATATAATGCTGTTTTGGTTATTTATAGACTTTTGCTTTTCCAACATTAAAATAACATTTCTTTAACAGGTGTTCACAGTATTGAGCTGATCCAGCCCAAATCCACAGTAGTAACCCCTGGTCAGTCACTGACTCTGACCTGTAAAACATCTGGATATTCATTAAGCAGCTACTGGACACACTGGATACGACAACCTGAAGGAAAATCTCTGGAGTGGATTGGACAAATATTTGGTAGCGGTAGCATTTACTTTAGTGAGAAACTGAAAAGCAGGTTTCAGGTTTCCATAGACACGTCCAGCAGCACATCAACATTAACAGGGAAGAACATGCAGACTGAAGACACAGCTGTGTATTACTGCGCTCGGGAGCTGCACAGTGAGACATGTCAATAATAACCCTGTACAAAAACACCTCAAACAGTTTACATACATGAGACACATAACTTACTAATCCCAATCTGACTGAAAACAAGTTTTAATTGAATTTCTGAAAAAAGTTCAGAGTGTAGATCTCTAACATTTCTGTACAATATACACACTATTGTCATTTACAGTACATCACATCACTAACAAAAAATTCTCATCCTGTAGTATCATTGGCTGACAAGAATAATCACAAAAATTTCAATATGTCTGATAATATATGTGAGAATTTTGTCATGCTTTTAAAAAAAAGTAAGTTTCTCACGTTGTCACTATCACAATATTTTGTAAACAATAATAATTATCACTTAAATTTAATATTTTATCTTTGTTGCGTGTTTCACTGATACTTAATTGTTTATTACAATTGATAGTATTTAATTAAAAGGTTTATTTAAAAAATCCATGTTCTCCATCATCATCAGATAAGCAAGTCCAAGCATCAGGGCTGTGATGTGATGATTAATGTTAAACTAATGTGGAAGAAAGAATACTCAAGTACAAACAACACACACAAGTTCTCTACAATTCAGCCGCATAATTCATTCATATATTATAATAAAAAGAAAATGTATGTTTTATAGTATGTCATTAAGATATCACATTGTCTTTCCCTACACAGATAGGCATGGTGCTGACTAAAGCTGTTTCAATGCTACACTTTGACCTTTAGATGGCAATAACTTACTTCCATTGAAGTAAAATTCATGAGATGTGCTTTGAATATAAACAGTAATACCAATAGCAATAACATGAATTATGTGAATATACAAGTCAAATTGTAAAGCATATCCTAGTCTATAAGAACAACTAAAACATCTAAGACACTTTAAACATTTACATTAACAGTCCTTTTTTTACTTTACTTTTAATGCCTAATTATGACTAATGACTAATTCTGGATGTTGTTTTGGTGTTTAAAAAAAATAAAGAAAGATGTATTGGAGGATAAAACACATTGGTACTAATTAACTAATTAACTTTAAGGTGGCAACAATTGCTTCAATTGATGATTGATTAATATTAAACACTTTAGGCTAATCACCAGGGTGGTGTTATGTGTTAAGTGTTGCTGAATTACTACTCTGAAGTTTATTATGGCCCTTTAACTGTGAGAYGTCCATCGCTACACCAGAAGGTGGCAGTGTCACACAGTAAGAGTGGGCATATAGTTAAACTTAGCTACAGAACTCTGAGAGAATAACTTTATTTTCTGAATTGGCACTCAATGGTCCAGTGTTTTATTCTTAAACACATTTTAAAATACATTTTTGATAAAATCAAAACAACAGCAATTTGTATTTTTTTTAATAGTTATATGTAATCTTGTGAAACCTCATTATAACAAGTTAGTTCCTTTCATTACTTGCATATCAACACATAGCTCCTTAACAGCCTCTCTTTTATTCTCCCTAATAAAGTTACATGTTAGGTTACTGAGAAACCTGACACTGGAGACTCCTTACATGAATGCAAAAAACATCTCCTTATAAAAAACCCCACTTCATCAACATTTTAAAAACTCATACACATACACATGTGCTTCACATCCAAAGAACACACTACAGACAAATAAACAAACATAAAAATCATTTATCCATTTATTTTGGTGCTTTGTTTCATTTTCCCTTCTGTCTCACTGTAGTAACAGTCACAATTCCTCTGAAAAGTTTTAAGTCTTTTCTCCTCTTTTATTTGGCTGTTACTTAAAGCTGACGACAAACATGAAAGCAAAATGAATTAGAAGCAAAGACATACTGATGATTCAGTCATTAAATACTCTTACAATATTTAAAAATACATGATCACTGTAGTCACACACTGATTATATAAAGTTATTATATACAATCTTATGCAAAAGTTTAGGCACCCCTTGGTAAATAACAGATTTTGGTGATTCTTTTAATCGAAAAGATGTTAACACAGTCTCTCTTGGAAATGGAAAAAAATGCACAAAAGTGCATAGTTACGTTTTATGTCATAAATTGAACAAAGATAAAACATTTTAAACATTATTATGGCACTTGCAAAAGTTTGGGCACCCTACATAATCAGTACTTAGTAACACCTCCTCTGGCAGATATCACAGCTTGCAAACGCTTTTTATAGCTGCTAAAAGTCTTTCAATTCTTGTACTTGGGATTTTCTCCCATTCTTCCTTACAAAAGGATTCTAGTTCTGTAATAATCTTTGGTCATCTTGCATGCACAGCTCTTTTAAGATGTACCCACAAATTTTCAATGATGTTTAAATCAGGGGACTGTGATGGCCATTCCAAAACCTCCAGCTTGTGTCTCTTGAGGTATTCCATAGTGGATTTCAAGGTATGTTTAGGATCATTGTCCTGTTGTAGAAGCCATCCTCTTTTCAGATTCAGCTTTTTTACAGATGGTGTGATATTTGCTTCCAGAATTTGCTAGTATTTAGTGGAATCCATTCTTTGCTCCACCCATGCAATGTTTCCTGTGCCACTGGCTTCAACACAACCCCAAAGCATGATAGATCCACCACATGATTAATAGTTGGCAAGGTGATCTTTTCATGAAATGCTGCTCCTTTTTTCCTCCAAATATGCGTTTGGTAATTGTGGCCAAAGAGTCCTAGTTTAACTTCATCAGTCAACAGCACTTGTTTCCAAAACACATCAGGTTTCTGTAGATGTTCTGTTGAATACTTCTGACATTGGATTTTATGATGGGGACGCAGGTAAGGTTTTCTTCTGCCTAAAGTCTAAATCTTCCTGCAGGTTATGCAGTCAAATAGTGGTTTTGATTTGTCTTTCTGACCAGCATACAAGCAGTTCTCTCCAAGAGTTTTTATGGTCTTCCAGATCTCATCTTGACCTCCACAGTTCCCCTGAACTGCCATCTCTTAATTACATTTCTCACTGTGGAAACTGCAAGCTGACAATCTTTTGCTATCTTCTTGTAGCCTTCTCCTGCATTGTGTCTTACACAGCTGCTTAGAGGAAAGAAAGGTTGTTGAGTGTCCGCAAGTGTGTGCACAAGGTTTGAAAAGTCAAAGTATTTGTAAAGCTTTGAAATTGGCATTTACTAAATACAACTGTTGCCATGCATCAGCGAGCTCCTAACAAGCTGATTAAGGTCTGAAACCATTTAAAAAGTGTCTGAGACTCTGGAACTATTAGCGTGCCCAAACATTTGTACAGTGCCAGGATAACATTTTAATTTTTTTATTTTTTTTGTTCAATTTATGGCATAAGAAGTAACTATGCAGCAATGTTTACTGAAAATATTGCGCATTTCTTCCATTTCCAAGAGAGACTGTGTTAACATCTTTTTAATTAAAAAGTCACCAAAATCTGTTATCAAGGGATGCCTAAACTTTTGCATAAGACTGTATAAGAAATTAACAATGTATTTGTTCCCTTAAGGACTTGCCTACACAGTTTATTGTGAATGAAACCAAACCTACCCCATGCCCACAATGAAAAGGATAATTGGATTGACAAGTGCTACATTATAATGCAACCACTTTCAGTTGATTATTATCAGAACACACAGGCAAACTCATGCACTGCCTCAAGAAGACAACATGTACACACCAAACATTTTTATTATGTTTTTTTTTTTCGTGCCTAATAATAAGATATGGTTTATACATTGTCTTTCTTAAAAAAAAAATCATTAAAAAAAATAGAATTTAACTAGAAATTAGTTTCTTAAAATGTAGCCCAATCATTGGTACACTACTGTAAGTTTGAACAGTTTGTTAAAGTAATACGAGTTGATACAATTTTTAAATCACATGACTGTGTGATTTTTCATCCACTCCAAATCTAATAATCATTTACACTGGCATCACTTACAGACTCAGCCAGTGTTTGTAGATTTTTCTGTATTTTATTCTTCTATAGTTTTGATAAATTCAAGACATCTTTTGTCGTTTTTATTCTTTATAGTAACATGTACATGTAATTTTGTAAAACCTCAGCTTGTATTTTCTGAGAAGACTCAAGTCTTTTAACGTCTGCAACACCATTCTTTGGATGTTTTATGAAAACATTGTGGCGAGTGTCATTTTTAATCCTGCGGTCTTTTTGGGTTCTAACATTAAAGTGTCAGACAGAAATAGACTGGACAAAATAATTAAAAGTACTGGATGCAGTAGCTGTCCAAAATCCGATCCATCTAGAGCAATCCTTCTACCAGCTATTCAATGTTCTCTTCAGCCAGAGGACCAAATTTAGCCAGAGACTGATTACTATCAAGTGTTCTACTGAGTGCCACAAGAGATCCAATGGCCATGAAATTATACAAC
This sequence comes from Clarias batrachus, assembly GCA_003987875.1. Classification (NCBI taxonomy): domain Eukaryota; kingdom Metazoa; phylum Chordata; class Actinopteri; order Siluriformes; family Clariidae; genus Clarias; species Clarias batrachus. The sequence goes on along the minus strand of QMIH01001643.1, from coordinate 139,622 downwards.
TCTTCTTTGTAATATGTATACTATAGAGATCGTCACTGTCAGTAACAACAATACAATATTATAACATACCTGGACATTTTGTGCAATATTTACCAATGCTCTTGGACCTTACCATTATCAAGTGAAATTTCTGATTTACCCATATAATTCATGCAATACCTTTTCCTTTTTCCCTTTACTTGTGCAACATCTGTATATTGAATTATGTTTAGTGTGCAACTAGGGATTTACTGTTTTTACTGATTGTTTTCTCCCTCCTTGTCTAATTTAAAAACAACTGTAAGCAACTGTAACCAGGAACAAGCAATTTCCCTCTGGGATAAATAAAGTTCTTTGAATCTTGAAAAAAAGTGAGAAGTTTCTTTTATCAGTTCTATCCTAGCAGTCTCATCACTTTTTAACAGTCTCTCTTATATTCTCTCTAATGAAGTTATATGTTACTGAGAAACCTGACACTGGAGACTCCTTACATGAATGAAAACTAAACATCTCCTTATAGAATACTTCACTCCATTGACATTTTTATGGATTTATGTGTATGTGGAGTAGCATACACATATGACTGTGCATGATATCCAAACAATATACTCTAGAAACATCTCCATGTCCTCATGAGCTCGGAGACATATATCTATTTATTTCGCTGATCAGTTATGTCACTCCTTTTGTCTTTTTGCGTTAACAGTATACAGTTCCTCTTAGGTTTCGCTCCATCCATATTTAGCTGGTGCTTAAAGCTAAAGACAAACAAGATAGCAAAAAAAAAAAAAAAAAACTTGTATGCTCATTCACATATTGTTTATTCAACCCTCAGTATCCTTGAAGAACTTGTCTACCAACAACAAATCTCTATTAGTAATTAACACTTTAAATATGCAACAGCGTGGTGTTATGAAGTGTAGCTGAGTTCCTCTTACCACCTGTATGTTTATTAAGGCCCTGTAACTGTCACGCTACACCGTTAACAGCCAGCAGAGGGTGCTAGTGTCACACAGTGACAGCGGCTATATTGTTACTCAGATTTCTCAAAGAATAGAAAAGTGACTGGTACAGTAGGTCAGCTCTGTTATGGTAGTTTATTCTTTTACATTCTTGATTAAATCACAACATATTTTTGCACTTTATATTATAGTTGCATTTAATCTTGTGAAACCTCAATAAAACAGATTAGCTCCTTTTATCACTTGCATCATAGCAGTCTCATCAATAAAGAGCCCTTCTTATATTCTATATTCTCTTTAATGACATTAAATGTTATGCGACTGAGAAACCTGACACGGGGACTCCTTAAAGGGTATAAAAAAGAAACGCCTTATAGAAAGCCCTACTTCATAAACCAATGCATTTATGTGAAGTGGCGCCCTGTGACTACCAAACAACTAACCGCAGAAACCTACACATGTCCTCATGAGCTGTAAATCTTTCCACAGAGACATTTATTTTTTGCTCGGTTTTATTTTCCCATTTGTGTTACTGTATATTAACAGTCAAAATTCCTCTGTGAATTTTAAGCATTTTATTCTTTTATCTTTGTCTGGATTGTAAAGCTGAAGACAAACAAGAAAGCAAAATTCAGATAACAGCAAACACATACTGAATGATTGTCATTAAATGCTC